>OX421501.1:14203998-14503998 GCA_949126835.1 Anisus vortex
GTCCACCATGCCCTTTGCATTGAAAACAATGGAAGTGAATTGTATACGACCTTGGAACTTCTAGTCTAAAGCGTTTTTAGAAAGCTTTCCAAGAAGGGAGGGGAGGATATGGGAGTCTATTAATATATTTATACGCCAAAAATAAATTAACGTGGATGGCTTGGCTGCAGTTTGGTTTACCTCAGCCCTATGGGTAAGTAGTAGTTCTAGTCATTCATCATAGAATGTATTTGTAAGTGTAGTTAAAGTACTGTAGATGTCATCATTTACTTAGTGGCTGCAACACACAGTCGTTTTGGGAAGATGGGTCTGGATCATGGTGTTGGCTGGAGTATATCTTACAGGTAAACACACCGTTTTGGCAACGTGAATCTCGGTCTGTTATCTGATTCTTCCACCCCCCTCATCCCCTTTTCCTCAACCAAACACCAGCCTCGGCAACTAACCTACTTATGTCAGGATGACCTAGATAAAACACCTTTCTGTTAAGTGTATTAGATGAGTTAGTGAGTTGGGATTGACGGTAGTTTAAACACACTCACCGTTTCTCTCTCTCTCTCTCTCTCTCTCCACCTCTTTCTCCTACTTCAGTCCATATCTCCAACTTCCCTCTGACCATCGTCAGTACACGTGTACCGGTATATATATTAAATCTCGTGTTTGCGCCGAATATGTTTCTCTGCTTTCTGGGGTCATGGAAGTTGGGGGGGGGGGGAGGAGGACCTTGACCTTTCATCGTTGGCTCACGACTTGTGTATGTATGTGTGTATAGATATATAGATATATATATGTATGTAGTGCTCATCTTTCACACACCACGTGGGTTGTTGACCTAAAAGTTTTACAAGCGAGGTACATTTGAATATTGTGCATACAGGTAACGGGTATTCCCCCGCAAAGTATTGGCCTGCTTGGTGGTACTATTCCATTTACTTCATCACAGTCTGTTAGAGTTAGAGGCTACTGTCTAAAAATAAAGTGTTGCTTTTATATATAGATTTGTTAGTATATTGATGTGTTGTTTTCTTGTTGTAGGGTTCAACAAACGTACAGTGAAAAGTAAAAGAAAACGGGAGGGGGTGGGGTGGGGGTAATTGTTATTCTGCAGAATATATAAGTGATGCCAAAAAAACTTTTTTCTAACTCGTGTGTCAATATGAGTGCATGTGTTGGTATATTCTATGTGTGCTTTAGTGTGTATGTGTGCTTTAGTGTGTATACGTGCTTTAGTGTGTATGTGTGCTTTAGTGTGTATATGTGCTTTAGTGTGTATACGTGGTGCTTTAGTGTGTATACGTGGTGCTTTAGTGTGTATACGTGGTGCTTTAGTGTATATACGTGGTGCTTTAGTGTATATACGTGCTTTAGTGTATATACGTGGTGCTTTAGTGTATATACGTGCTTTAGTGTATATACGTGCTTTAGTGTATATACGTGGTGCTTTAGTGTATATACGTGGTGCTTTAGTGTATATACGTGTGCTTTAGTGTATATACGTGCTTTAGTGTATATACGTGGTGCTTTAGTGTATATACGTGCTTTAGTGTATATACGTGGTGCTTTAGTGTATATACGTGCTTTAGTGTATATACGTGGTGCTTTAGTGTATATACGTGGTGCTTTAGTGTATATACGTGGTGCTTTAGTGTATATACGTGGTGCTTTAGTGTATATACGTGGTGCTTTAGTGTGTATACGTGCTTTAGTGTATATACGTGGTGCTTTAGTGTATATACGTGCTTTAGTGTAAATACGTGCTTTAGTGTATATACGTGGTGCTTTAGTGTGTATACGTGCTTTAGTGTATATACGTGCTTTAGTGTTCATACGTGTGTTTGTTCATGCGTATGTTAATCTGTATTCATGTGACTAGACTTGCATGTGTATGCACGTGTGTTCATGTATATGCACGCATGTTAGTGTGTATCTACTACGTGTGTATCTGCATGTGTGTGTGTGCCAAAGATGTACATGAGTGTTCAAATGTGTGTAGAGTGTGTATACATGTATGTCTGTGTCTGTACACCAGTGTGCACTAGTGCCTATCTTGTTGACTGTAATGATCCAGTGTTAACTCTATAGAACTGACCATGTGATGTAAATGTTTCTATTCTTGGATCTGTCAACTACATTTCTATGGCTGCCGTGATGGAGTCAATTATTTCTCCGCTTTTCATTGGCTCCATCAAAATCTGTTCCCTTCGTCTGTATGGATTGTGGGGCTTTTGCTTCTTGTTGGTTTGAAATAGTTTTTTCTTGCTCGGTCATCTAGTCACGTGCAATCAATGTTAGTCTTAGAGTGTAGACTAGACTAATAGTTACAGCGAATATTTCAATAGAAACTCTATATATAAACACAAACACACAACAAAACACTACCATCATAACCCTTGTAATGGATCAAATAAACAAGGTCACATTTAAAATAACTAAACACATACAGACATACGATAGCCTGCACTATTTACATTGGACATGTATGTGGTGTGGTGTTTCTGTTAAATTTACAGCTATTCCATAACTCAATAGAAAATGTCTTGATTTGAGCAAAGAATAAAAACTAACTGTAACTGTGTAAAGTTACATGTATTTTTAATTGGCTCCTTGTCAGAGGTTGTTTTTTTTCAACATTGACCCTTTTTTATGGTCCCTTGTAGTGACAGAACATTGATTCATGATTGACAAGTTAATGCTGGTATTGAAAACGGGCATTGATTAGTTGTGTGATTAAACTAATAGCAACAACATCTACATATTGAACAATGGTACCTGAAAAACTAAACAAAGTAGAACTATTCACTCACCCTACTACAACAACCAACACACATATAAATGTATGTGTTGTTTCCTTTAAGTGGTGTGTGTATGTGTATATGTGTGGCTTGCAGGAGAGTGAGCACAAACTGGTGCCAGACTGGATCACTCCTCTCCTCCCCCTTCACCGCTACGTGCATGTCTTGCAGTGCCTGCTGTGCGCGCACGCTCCACTACATAAGGTTGGTACTAACTCAGGCAGTGTTGATTGTTTGTATTTCAGTAGAGGCGCTTAGCTCGTTACAAGTATCCCACAAATACTGAACCATTTCTGTGATATTTAATTTTTATTCAGTCTTTTGGAAGATTATTTACAGTTTAATATTTCACAGACAACATTACGTTCTTGTTGTTTTGTTAAAGTTTGAGCATTAGATTTCTTTGTGTAAATACCAACCGCTGATGTTTTTCTTGAGATCAATTATTGTGGACACATGATGATATTTCTCAATGCCGCTATTGTGGCTCCGTCTAATAAGGTCAGTTTCAGTTTTACACCCTTTGTTTTTATTTCTTGTATGTAAATATTTCTTACATTTTATGTTCCGGAGGTTTAAAAAAACAAAAGTATTGATGATTTACTAGACCAGCAGAGCCGTCCGTTGCCCAGTTGCCTTTTTATTGCTTTACTTTGTACTGTATTGTGCATGGCCTTTTTATTGCTTTACTTTGTACTGTATTGTGCATGACTGTGCATGAGCGAGTCTTTTTGTTTTGGTTTAAAGTTTTATATTTCACACCTGAATACAGTTTGTAGTAGAAGCAATAATGAAATGCAGTAGATTGTCTATTCGTTTTTTAAACCCAGTTTTCCTTGCACGAAAAACAAAAACAGACAAAAACCATCCTAAATAAAGTCTATTTAGTTGTACAGTTCTAGAGGGAACTATTGCATAGATCTATATCTTGTTGAGCTGATCAATTAGTTTTATTTGCACAAGTATCTCAACAAATAAAATAAAAAATTATTTCGGCCAAACTATTCATTTCTTAAAGTGATTAGATAAAACCAACAAATGTTATTGTACTTTACAAAATAGGCAATGTTTTAGTTTACTGTGTACATTAGTTTACTATAACGCCAACCATCTACAGCTTTATGTCAGTCATTTGTTTACTTTTCAGTTTGTTTATGGCTTATTGTGTGTGTGTGTGTGTGTGTGTTTGTTTGTATATAAAGAGCTATTGTTGTTGTTTGTGTAAGTTTATAATGGCAGCTGAACCAGTTTCATTTGCTTGATGAGTTTTGGCATCTGTTCAAACATTTCTTTCAACATCTGTTGCTCACACACTGTACATACACACACACACACACACACACAGAGATATTGCTCCCACACTGTACATACACACACACATACACACACACACAGATATACATTCACGGCTTATACATATATACATATATACCCACAGGAAGTTCAATGTGTCAGGCTTTCAACAAAAATTTGAACTATTCACTCAGGTAAATGTGCAAGGTTCCCCCCCCCCCCCGGGCCCCCCGTTTACATGTTCAATATGGCCTTATGTTTATTGAGGGTAAGGTGGGGAGGGAGGGGGTGGATGAACTGGCTCCATTCACCTGCGTTACCTGCGCCATACTAAAAGGTATTTCAACTAGTAAAGTGCCCATGGCATTGAGATGTTTGAGACAGACAAAAAATGTCTTGGATGTGCTGGAGCTTTGAAGTCCCAGATAGCTCCCAACCACAACCTTTGACCTCCATCCATCCCAGTTTGTTCTTCTTGTTTACATCAGTCTCCCAATATAAACAAAGGATTGTGTAGGCAATATGTCAACTAATGCCTCTACTGACTCTACTGCAAGCAAATACACCTACTAGCTATGTTGTTGTTGAAACCATTTCTTACGTTATTGTAGTAGAAAGTCTACGATCAACAGCTTTCATTTTATATATTAAGTTTTCTTAAACTTTCCGCTCATTTGATTGCGTTTAACAAATCCTTATGTCTTTCAAAACCTTCCATGTATTTTATTGCGTTTAGAATTGTTGTGGTTCTTTTTTTTTTTTTAGTTTTACTAGCGATGGGTTTTATTAAGCCCGCTAAAGTTGAGGCTTATTGTCTTAAAATGTAGGCCTACATTTTATTTTGTTACTTTCTGCTTGTTTTTGTTATTTTAAGTTTTTGTTGTTATGGTAGTGGTTTGCTTTATATTCCTGTTTAGCTTCATATCAAGGTTTAATATTGTCCTTTAGAGCAAGGGTCGGCAACCTTTTGATAACAGAGTGCCAAAGTCTGGCACGAGTGCCGTGGGTTGCCGACACCTGCTATAGGGCGTATTAAAAAGAAAAGAACACCCCGATAGGCCATGGCAATAAAACACAAATCTACACCTCACCACTGCAATGAAATATACAAGTATATGTGATAGAAATGAACATACAACACGATAGTATACCCAGCTATACAACAAAATTTGATGTACAACATTGCAATACAACAAAATAATGACACCATTCTAAATCTAAGACAATACAACCATAACAAATACTCAACACGAAGACAAAATCGATATATTAATTAAAAGAAGTCTCATAGCATGTTTCTTCATCATTCATTTTCTCCTTATAGGTTTTAGTTTAACAAAGAAATATTGATCATGCGTGTAGGCCTACTATAGAAATTCCGCTTTATTATACACTGAGCTCTAGGTTCTAACATTATACCGCGTTATGTAGCCGATGACTCTACATACTTGGTACAGCCACACTATGTTGCATACTTGGTACAGCCACACTATGTTACATACTTGGTACAGCCACACTATGTATGATTTCAGACATTACACTTTACACATTTCACTTGGCACGTCCAACTAAACGTGTGCTGGGACATGACACATTTAACACACAAACTTATTTCTTATATTTTACAGACGCTCATTCTATAAAGAAGATTATTGCGTCATACGCTCATCCATGGCCCGAGTCTAGTCTTGCATTTTTTTATTATTGTTTTAAATGATGTTAAGTTACTGGTTTTCCTGGGTTTTTTTTTTTCGAGCAATTCATTCCATGCCCGGATGCTACTCGGCAAAAAAGAGTATTTATAATATTAATATGCATTTGTTTTCACATAAGGCATAATAAACGTGTTTTAGTCCTTATGTTTATCTGAGCATTGTAACAGCTTGTTATTGTGTTGTATTTATACTTGTTAGACATTTTATGCATGTCATTTCATAATTAGTGCCAGAATAATTTCAATGATGAATCTTACAAGTTCCATGCAATGTCTACATTGGCACCCTGCTATGAAGTTCTGTCTATAACTGTTTCTTTTTTTTTTCTCTCCCTTCAGGTGATCAGCCATGGTAGCGAGGATTCACTGGACAAGAGGTCAAGTCTGCCGCGGATGAAGAGCTACGACGCCGTGGTCTTTGATGTGCTGAGAGTTGCCCCAGAGGACTTTGCCGTGAGTACTTCTTCACACCACACATCTTACATTAGGACTTACTTGTGGCCTTCTTCACAGCACACATCTTACAGTAGGACTTACTTGTGGCCTTCTTCACAGCACACATCTTACAGTAGGACTTACTTGTGGCCTTCTTCACACCACACATCTTACAGTAGTACTTACTTGTGGCCTTCTTCACAGCACACATCTTACAGTAGGACTTACTTGTGGCCTTCTTCACACCACACATCTTACAGTAGGACTTACTTGTGGCCTTCTTCACAGCACACATCTTACAGTAGGACTTACTTGTGGCCTTCTTCACAGCACACATCTTACAGTAGGACTTACTTGTGGCCTTCTTCACAGCACACATCTTACAGTAGTACTTACTTGTGGCCTTCTTTACACCACACATCTTACAGTAGTACTCACTTGTGGCCTTCTTCACACCACACATCTTACATTAGGACTTACTTGTGGCCTTCTTCACAGCACACATCTTACAGTAGTACTCACTTGTGGCCTTCTTCACACCACACATCTTACATTAGGACTTACTTGTGGCCTTCTTCACAGCACACATCTTACAGTAGGACTTACTTGTGGCCTTCTTCACAGCACACATCTTACAGTAGGACTTACTTGTGGCCTTCTTCACAGCACACATCTTACAGTAGGACTCACTTGTGGCCTTCTTCACACCACACATCTTACATTAGGACTTACTTGTGGCCTTCTTCACAGCACACATCTTACAGTAGGACTTACTTGTGGCCTTCTTCACAGCACACATCTTACAGTAGGACTTACTTGTGGCCTTCTTCACACCACACATCTTACATTAGGACTTACTTGTGGCCTTCTTCACAGCACACATCTTACAGTAGGACTTACTTGTGGCCTTCTTCACACCACACATCTTACATTAGGACTTACTTGTGGCCTTCTTCACAGCACACATCTTACAGTAGGACTTACTTGTGGCCTTCTTCACACCACACATCTTACAGTAGGACTTACTTGTGGCCTTCACACCACACATCTTACATTAGGACTTACTTGTGGCCTTCTTCACAGCACACATCTTACAGTAGGACTTACTTGTGGCCTTCACACCACACATCTTACAGTAGGACTTACTTGTGGCCTTCTTCACACCACACATCTTACATTAGGACTTACTTGTGGCCTTCTTCACACCACACATCTTACATTAGGACTTACTTGTGGCCTTCTTCACACCACACATCTTACATTAGGACTTACTTGTGGCCTTCTTCACACCACACATCTTACATTAGGACTTACTTGTGGCCTTCTTCACAGCACACATCTTACAGTAGGACTTACTTGTGGCCTTCACACCACACATCTTACAGTAGGACTTACTTGTGGCCTTCTTCACACCACACATCTTACATTAGGACTTACTTGTGGCCTTCTTCACACCACACATCTTACATTAGGACTTACTTGTGGCCTTCACACCACACATCTTACATTAGGACTTACTTGTGGCCTTCACACCACACATCTTACATTAGGACTTACTTGTGGCCTTCACACCACACATCTTACATTAGGACTTACTTGTGGCCTTCACACCACACATCTTACATTAGGACTCACTTGTGGCCTTCACACCACACATCTTACAGTAGTACTTACTTGTGGCCTTCTTCACAGCACACATCTTACAGTAGGACTTACTTGTGGCCTTCTTCACAGCACATGTCTTACAGTAGTACTTACTTGTGGCCTTCTTCACACCACACATCTTACATTAGGACTTACTTGTGGCCTTCTTCACAGCACACATCTTACAGTAGGACTTACTTGTGGCCTTCTTCACAGCACACATCTTACAGTAGTACTTACTTGTGGCCTTCTTCACAGCACACATCTTACAGTAGGACTTACTTGTGGCCTTCTTCACAGCACACATCTTACATTAGTACTTACTTGTGGCCTTCTTCACAGCACACATCTTACAGTAGTACTTACTTGTGGCCTTCTTCACAGCACACATCTTACAGTAGGACTTACTTGTGGCCTTCTTCACAGCACACATCTTACAGTAGTACTTACTTGTGGCCTTCTTCACAGCACACATCTTACAGTAGGACTTACTTGTGGCCTTCTTCACAGCACACATCTTACAGTAGTACTTACTTGTGGCCTTCTTCACAGCACACATCTTACAGTAGGACTTACTTGTGGCCTTCTTCACAGCACACATCTTACAGTAGTACTTACTTGTGGCCTTCTTCACAGCACACATCTTACAGTAGGACTTACTTGTGGCCTTCTTCACACCACACATCTTACAGTAGGACTTACTTGTGGCCTTCTTTACACCACACATCTTACATTAGGACTCACTTGTGGCCTTCTTCACAGCACACATCTTACAGTAGGACTTACTTGTGGCCTTCTTTACACCACACATCTTACAGTAGGACTCTTCGCTCTGGACTTAATCTTAAGGATTTAACATTTAGGAATTCTGAAGAACATTGCCCTATACGTTAGATGTAATTATGTTTATTGTGTGTGTGCCTGTTTGCAGGTTGTTGTTGATTTTATTTTCAGTTACGTTTACGATAGCTTCAATTTGTATAAGAATGACTAAATAAGTTGTAAATGTAATGATACAAATGTAACGATATGAATTTAATGATACGAATGTAAGACAGCATGGTAAAATATGAAAGTAGTTGTTGTTATTACTGTAGCTGCAAGCATTCCATTTGGTCGTGTATTTTGTTTTATTGCTGGAGCCAGGAAATAATGATCCGATATAAAACCTGGCCCAGCGCGATGCTTAGATTGGGAGAAATAAATAGGACTCGGCTTCCGGGGAAAATCTGGTCATAATGAAGTCTGTATTTGGGAGTTGGGGGAGGGGAGCGGAGCAATAATGGGTGAAGCTGATTGATAGCTAGCTGTGAAGGAATCTGGTTTGCCTGGTTTTCATTTCGGATTGAGAGTAAGAACTGCTGAAGCACGGGTATGCAACATTTTTTGTCACTAGGGCCACATATAAGGATACAACAGGATTAGCTACAGCCTAAATATTTAGTTGATTTGTAAATTTGTAATCCAAAAAGTAATATAAAAAAATAACGCCGTTATAAGCTCCGAAGGAGGCCACACTAAAAGGCTTGCCTGCCCACGGGCCACCTGTTGCACAACCGTTCTGCTAGAGTTAGAGTTACAAGATAACCCATTTGTGTATGTATAAATAGAAGACAATGAATATTGGACTGTGTGAATGTTTGTTATCTAGATTTACGTTTGAGACTATTGTGTTTGTACAAGTCTACCGTGGGATTAAACAGAGGTGGAAACATTGACATTTATCTCTTACGGCGGTGTAGTACGCCGTGTTGTTGTTGTTTAATGTAGACTTACACACTGTTTATCTATGTACCAAAACAAGAATGTAAGGCCGTTATTAATATTATTATTTGTTTGTCTTTTTGTGTTTGCTAGAAATATTTACTTGTACACAATCGGAACACAGTTTTATCTATTTGTTGTTTTAAAAATGCAACTAACTACAGTATTGTCGTATCTGTTTGTGTTTACATGTTAGGATGGAGTAGATTGTCTACCTTGTTTGTGTTTACATGTTAGGATGGAGTAGATTGTCTACCTTGTTTGTGTTTACATGTTAGGATGGAGTAGATTGTCTACCTTGTTTGTGTTTACATGTTAGGATGGAGTAGATTGTCTACCTTGTTTGTGTTTACGTGTTAGAATGGAGTAGATTGTCTACCTTGTTTGTGTTTACATGTTAGGATGGAGTAGATTGTCTACCTTGTTTGTGTTTACATGTTAGGATGGAGTAGATTGTCTACCTTGTTTGTGTTTACATGTTAGAATGGAGTAGATTGTCTACCTTGATACGTTCTGCGTCTATTGCACTTCCTTGATTCATTCCTTAAAACTGACTTTTTTAGATGCAATCAACTATACATTTGAAATGCCTTCTGATAGTTTTATTATCCATACAATCTTAATTTGAAATCGTTTATTTAAATACTCACGGCTTGCCAGAAGGATTGTGTGGTCACTAGGCCTATTTCTGTTAATTGACGATTGCAGAGTTTCGAATGGTTGATGGTGTAGGGCTGTCTATATAAAGTAAATGAAATAAACTCCAGTTGGGACAAAATTTTAATTTCATTTCAGGTGGTTTCAAATACCCGCCCCCCCCCCCTCCCTCTTCCATGGACCTCTATTAAAAAAAGCGTACAGCAATGTGATAAAACCAGTGCAGAAAAGTCTCATTCTATAGGTGTACTCAACATGTGTCTCTGTGTACTCAACATGTGTCTCTGTGTACTCAACATGTGTCTCTGTGTACTCAACATGTGTCTCTGTGTACTCAACATGTGTCTCTGTGTACTCAACATGTGTCTCTGTGTACTCAACATGTGTCTCTGTGTACTCAACATGTGTCTCTGTGTACTCAACATGTGTCTCTGTGTACTCAACATGTGTCTCTGTGTACTCAACATGTGTCTCTGTGTACTCAACATGTGTCTCTATCTCCTACGACCAGCCACAGATACTCAGTGAAGCAATTACTTCTACGTGCTCTTTTTAAAAATGTATTTCTGGCTGCATCATAAATTTAATTTAGAAGCTGGGTGATTAAAATAAACTGAACGTATTTCATGTAGTAGTTTCTGTTTATGAAAGGAAAACATCTCTATTTAAGTGTCCTTTAAATTTAGATTCAAAGTGTGGTTCTTGTTTAGCCCGTGGTCACAAAATGTAGAGAAGATGATCCACAGACCCCTCCCACCCTTCCTCTCCCCATGTCTGAGCTGAATGAGGTCAACAAGACTTGTTTACAGAAAGCAAAATCTGAAACAGGAAGTCTGCAGAATATCTGCTGCTGAGCGGAATAAAGAGGGGATAAGTAAATGGGCAGAGGTTAAATGCACATGTATAATGTTTCTTGTGAGCCTATCGTTTAAAAATTGTTTTGAATAATAAAATCTGTATTATGTAAATGAAAGGTTTGTTGTTGTTCTCTTCCATAGAGCCAGATCACCTTGCTGGATCTGCCTGTGTTCAAGTCTATACAGCCAGACGTAAGTCCTAGTGGAGTCTTTTGTAATGTATCTATATCTTATATAAGCTATATGTTGCAGACTGCCCCTCCTGTTTACAAGACTAATCATGCCCTACCTGTCAGTCTTACCTGTTATCTTTTATCTGTGGTCTGAGTCTTGCAGTTTGAGAAATGGTTTTTATATGGCAAGGGAGATAATCCAAGGTTTTAGTTAAAGTAAAGTGCCGAGTAGTCTTTTATAATCAACCTGGGTTCAAACCCTGGATCCTTTGAAATGGCAAAATACAGAGGCGCTCTGTCAATACCTTACTGTTAAGTACACTCCAAAAAACAAGTTTTTTCCTTGCTTTGCCTCACCCTCCCCCCCAAAAAAAAATCTTGTTTGAAATGGAAGTCATATGATGTAAAAAAGCTGAAACTGGAGAAACAGTGTCTGTAAACACATAGCTTAGTTGTTCACATATTGAAAATATACCCATTTTATTTTGTATGACTGTATTGTTAAAAGTAAGGTTGAGCTGTACTTTCACTGATGCAACTTGTTTCTTGTTTTTGTGTCTCCAGGAGCTGACCTCATGTGCTTGGACCACCAAAGAAAAATTGATCAAGGCTCCCAATGTTGTGGCTTTTACCAGGAGATTCAACCATGTAAGGCATTGACCTGGTCATTTGTCCTCAACTCTTGTTGCATCATTAGGGCCATCACCTGACCATGACTTGACTAAGGAATTGTGTGGCTAATATTCACACTTTTTTTCTGAAAACAAATTCAAGGCCGTTTAGCTTAAATAGCTTAACTGGCCTTTGCTTTCCAAACCTAAGAGCACTCTTAGATTTACGACAATTCATCCTATTAAAACCTTGAATATCAACAGAGGGTGCAGTAATGTGTAAATATTTCCCAACATTTGGCTACCCACCAATAAAAAAGCCTCTAGCTGTGAATATAAATACCTGGTAGATTTCTTTACTGTCTCCTCTATTTCCCCACAAATCTTGATTCCTGGAACAATATGACCAGCTACACTATCGGTACTAATAGACTACTAAGTCTGAAAGTGTGTTGTTGTTTTTTAAAAACCCCAACTTAAGAAAAGTTATAACATGTTTTACTTTTTTTGTTTGTCTAGGTCAACTTCTGGGTACAGAAAGAGATACTCAACTGTCAGACTCTGAAGACAAGGGCTGAAGTTCTGGCCCATTTTATCAAGATAGCTAAGGTAAGAAAATGTGCACCTTGACCAGTGGCCACTGGGTCACACTAACCAGTTCATAAACATTGCTTAGGAAATTTTTTTTTATAATTAAGAAATTATAATAAGCAATTAGAAAGTTTTATAAGACTTACTTCCCTTGAAAGAATCTCTGCCTGAAATTTTGAGGCATCATCATCCAAGCAATTTTTTTTTTATTTCTTGGATTCAGTAAATATAACTATTTGGATGTTTTTTTATGTAACACTTCCCCCCCCCCACACACACACACACTTTAATAAAAGTAAACCAGTTCAGCTTCAGTCAACAGTACTTCTAAAGTTGTTGTTGGTATTTTGTCTTTCATCAGAAACTCCATGATCTGAACAACCTTCATGCAGAGATGGCAGTTATATCAGCTCTACAGAGTGCTGCCATCTTCAGGCTGTCACATACTTGGATGGTGAGTCTGGACTTTAACATTCATACAAGTTGTTCTAGAAACAACATTAAAACAGTCTAAATACTTTCTCACACCTAGGACAACAGTCTAAATACTTTCTCACACCTAGGACAACAGTCTAAATACTTTCTCACACCTAGGACAACAGTCTAAATACTTTCTCACACCTAGGACAACAGTCTAAATACTTTCTCACACCTAGGACAACAGTCTAAATACTTTCTCACACCTAGGACAACAGTCTAAATACTTTCTCACACCTAGGACAACAGTCTAAATACTTTCTCACACCTAGGACAACAGTCTAAATACTTTCTCACACCTAGGACAACAGTCTAAATACTTTCTCATACCTAGGACAACAGTCTAAATACTTTCTCATACCTAGGACAACAGTCTAAATACTTTCTCATACCTAGGACAAGAGTCTAAATACTTTCTCATACCTAGGACAACAGTCTAAATACTTTCTCATACCTAGGACAACAGTCTAAATACTTTCTCATACCTAGGACAACAGTCTAAATACTTTCTCATACCTAGGACAACAGTCTAAATACTTTCTCATACCTAGGACAACAGTCTAAATACTTTCTCATACCTAGGACAACAGTCTAAATACTTTCACATAACTGGATGGTGAAGGTTGTCTTGGCTATTTATTCAACACATTCTATTTACTGGGTTCAAAGACAAGCTTAAGTACTTAATTTCACTTTCAATTAAAAAAAAAAAGAATTTAATTTTTTGTTCTATTGGTTTACTTTCTTCTATGTTGATTGTGTGTGTTGTGTTGTGTGTGTACTCATTGCCTTAATTGAATTAAAGAAAACTTTAAAATTATATAGAAGCTAGAAGGCGTTTTATTTTAATTGGCACACTCATATCATAGACACTTGATTTTGAGGGCAAAGATGTAGCAGTGTTTCACTTGAGCAGCACAAGGAGAACTTTTCAATACCTGCATCAAACTCTGCTTGAAACATTCAATGGCTCTTTGTTTTTTTGTTTTTGTTTTTTTATTCCTTTACAATGACAAGAGAAATTTTGCCCACATTATTATAAGTGAATCAAAATAGTAAAAACAACAGCTTGTGTTCACCTGTCAGAGATGTTCTTCTCTTCAAGGGTCCAAAAATTGCAGGTATGGTTAGTGTATACATACAAACTAAGAAAATGAACTTCCCACTCAACTAGATGGAAATGAACAAAGTGACAGTTGGAAATGATTTTAGTGCAGGAGAAAGTGCATACATGTTTAAGATACATTTTTTTTATATTTATGGAGTCTTTTAATTATCTCATCAACTGGAAGTCGTGTCCATTCATTGACAAGTTTTTATGATCTGTTCATCTCAAGTTTTTTGGCTTGTGGCTTCAAACAGTTTTATAACTGCTATTCATCAAGCTTACAGGGTTATAGTTGAGTTGATATTGTAAGGCAATTCTGTTCCCCTGAAATGAGTTTTGGAAGTGCACAAAGTTGACTCAGTAATGTGTAACAATGTCAAAATAATGATTTCATGCATCAGTTTCTGATCCATTATGTAATTACTGCTTTACTCATCTGATTATGAGAATTGTGCAGCAATCTCTTGTCACAATGGCAGAGACTTTGAAGGTCTTTGAAACAAATCTCTAGTTCTTTATTACTTTTAAGCATCTGATCCCAAGTAGGCGTAGTCTAAATTGAATTAGAGCTAAGAAATACTCTCCTGGGTATCAGAGATTGAAGGTGATGGGTGTGTCTTACAAGCTGGAGACATGTCTATATAGGACTAGAACCAATAGATGTCTGTCTATATAGGACTAGAACCAATAGATGTCTGTCTATATAGGACTAGAACCAATAGATGTCTGTCTATATAGGACTAGAACCAATAGATGTCTGTCTATATAGGACTAGAACCAATAGATGTCTGTCTATATAGGACTAGAACCAATAGATGTCTGTCTATATAGGACTAGAACCAATAGATGTCTGTCTATATAGGACTAGAACCAATAGATGTCTGTCTATATAGGACTAGAACCAATAGATGTCTGTCTATATAGGACTAGAACCAATAGATGTCTGTCTATATAGGACTAGAACCAATAGATGTCTGTCTATATAGGACTAGAACCAATAGATGTCTGTCTATATAGGACTAGAACCAATAGATGTCTGTCTATATAGGACTAGAACCAATAGATGTCTGTCTATATAGGACTAGAACCAATAGATGTCTGTCTATATAGGACTAGAACCAATAGATGTCCTATAAGCTGGAGACATGTCTATATAGGACTAGAACCAATAGATGTCCTATAAGCTGGAGACATGTCTATATAGGACTAGAACCAATAGATGTCTGTCTATATAGGACTAGAACCAATAGATGTCCTATAAGCTGGAGACATGTCTATATAGGACTAGAACCAATAGATGTCTGTCTATATAGGACTAGAACCAATAGATGTCTGTCTATATAGGACTAGAACCAATAGATGTCCTATAAGCTGGAGACATGTCTATATAGGACTAGAACCAATAGATGTCTGTCTATATAGGACTAGAACCAATAGATGTCCTATAAGCTGGAGACATGTCTATATAGGACTAGAACCAATAGATGTCCTATAAGCTGGAGATATGTCTATATAGGACTAGAACCAATAGATGTCCTATAAGCTGGAGACATGTCTATATAGGACTAGAAACAATAGATGTCTGTCTATATAGGACTAGAACCAATAGATGTCTGTCTATATAGGACTAGAACCAATAGATGTCTGTCTATATAGGACTAGAACCAATAGATGTCTGTCTATATAGGACTAGAACCAATAGATGTCTGTCTATATAGGACTAGAACCAATAGATGTCTGTCTATATAGGACTAGAACCAATAGATGTCTGTCTATATAGGACTAGAACCAATAGATGTCCTATAAGCTGGAGACATGTCTATATAGGACTAGAACCAATAGATGTCCTATAAGCTGGAGACATGTCTATATAGGACTAGAACCAATAGATGTCTGTCTATATAGGACTAGAACCAATAGATGTCCTATAAGCTGGAGACATGTCTATATAGGACTAGAACCAATAGATGTCTGTCTATATAGGACTAGAACCAATAGATGTCCTATAAGCTGGAGACATGTCTATATAGGACTAGAACCAATAGATGTCCTATAAGCTGGAGACATGTCTATATAGGACTAGAACCAATATATGTCCTATAAGCTGGAGATATGTCTATATAGGACTAGAACCAATATATGTCCTATAAGCTGGAGACATGTCTATATAGGACTAGAACCAATATATGTCCTATAAGCTGGAGATATGTCTATATAGGACTAGAACCAATATATGTCCTATAAGCTGGAGATATGTCTATATAGGACTAGAACCAATAGATGTCCTATAAGCTGGAGACATGTCTATATAGGACTAGAACCAATAGATGTCCTATAAGCTGGAGATATGTCTATATAGGACTAGAACCAATATATGTCCTATAAGCTGGAGACATGTCTATATAGGACTAGAACCAATAGATGTCCTATAAGCTGGAGACATGTCTATATAGGACTAGAACCAATAGATGTCCTATAAGCTGGAGACATGTCTATATAGTATAGGACTAGAACCAATAGATGTCCTATAAGCTGGAGACATGTCTATATAGGACTAGAACCTATAGATGTCCTATAAGCTGGAGACATGTCTATATAGGACTAGAACCAATAGATGTCCTATAAGCTGGAGACATGTCTATATAGGACTAGAACCAATAGATGTCCTATAAGCTGGAGACATGTCTATATAGGACTAGAACCAATATATGTCCTATCTCATCCAATATCAATCTCTATACCAGTCAATTAGTCTCTGGACACATTAGTGCCAAAATTACTTTGAGTGCCATGGCACTCTTGCTTCACTAGTCCCCTGTGTATTTTTACAAAATGTTTTAGTTATCACTTACAGTTTTATCTCTGAATCTATTTCTGGCATGTATACAGCAGTTCTCCTGAGCCAGCCAAAAGAAGTTTGTAAACATGAATCAGTTTCTATGTTTCTGTTTCATGTTATAACTTTCCTAAGGTTAAGGTCATCTTGTAAAAGGTCAGCTATTGCTATATCTGTAAAGTGATATTAACATTACCTCTAGCCCATTCATAAAAGTTCACATTCAAGAACTTCTGCACTCTTCTTTCTGTGAGCCCAAGAAGTTAGCAATTCATTGGCTTTTTGGATTAGAGAGTACTTTACCTCAAGCACAGGTGACCTTGACCTTTTTTTGGGGGGGATGGGAGTAATTGCCCTTTTTTTTGTTAAGAGAGTTGGGCATTCACCCTTCTTTGATAATGGCTTTCTTATTGCTGCTGACACAGGAAATCTTAATTTAGAATGGATCTAATTCTCTCTCTCTCTCTTCTCTCTCTCACTTCCACTGCTGCTGTTTTTGTTTTCTTTATCTTCCATTTTTCCCTGCAGTGTCCCAAGAAGCAGGTAAGTCTGTGTAGCTCACTTACAGACTGATCCAGCTATTACACCCTCACACCAACTTCTGATTGCTAAAGTAGTTTGATTTTAAAATCAAGTACACTGTTACAAGTGGAAAATATCTTGAGAGATTTGGTAGTTTCAAGTTGTTGTTTTTAAAGTCTTATATTTATTGCTTTTAATGGATAGCTTTGTTTTACATAAAAGTCTTACATGACTTAAGAAACATGAGAACATTATTCAAATCTGTACATCATGAGCCAACAGTTTTTTTTAGTAGGTCAGCATCATGCACAGTGGGCCAATATTGTTTTTTAGTAGGTCAGCATCATGCACAGTGGGCCAATATTGTTTTTTAGTAGGTCAACATCCTGCATAGTGGGCCAATATAGGTTTTTCAGTAGGTCAGCATCATGTACAGTGGGCCAATATTGTTTTTTAGTAGGTCAACATCCTGCATAGTGGGCCAATATAGGTTTTTTAGTAGGTCAGCATCATGCACAGTGGGCCAATATTGTTGTTTTAGTAGGTCAGCATCATGCACAGTTGGCCAATATTGTTGTTTTAGTAGGTCAGCATCATGCACAGTGGGCCAATATTGTTGTTTTAGTAGGTCAGCATCATGCACAGTTGGCCAATATTGTTGTTTTAGTAGGTCGGCATCATGCACAGTTGGCCAATATTGTTGTTTTAGTAAGTCAACATCAGTGTACAGTTGGCCAATATTGTTGTTTTAGTAAGTCAACATCAGTGTACAGTTGGCCAACATTGTTGTTTTAGTAAGTCAACATCAGTGTACAGTTGGCCAATATTGTTGTTTTAGTAAGTCAACATCAGTGTACAGTTGGCCAATATTGTTGTTTTAGTAAGTCAACATCAGTGTACAGTTGGCCAATATTGTTGTTTTAGTAAGTCAACATCAGTGTACAGTTGGCCAATATTGTTGTTTTAGTAGATCATCAACATGTACCAATTAGGCAACTTATATTTTAGTGAACAAACAAGGTATGTTTTAAAATGAGCCAAGCAGATTTTTCTTTGTGTCAACCAGATTTCATTTATGCTAGATCTTCTTCCTTTAGCCAATGAATTCTCTCCCATAGAGTTGTTTTCTTCAGCACATTTATATAGCATGACAAGGGGAAATAATCAGATAAAGATAACCCACATCCTGACTTATCAAACAATCCACTTACCTCCAACTATGTGTGCCTTTCTTTAAAAGATTTTTTTTTGTATTTTTTACAAACAGTTTGCCAAATTGTTTTATGTAAAGGTTTCTTATATATTGTTTTTCCAAAACCCAATGAGAAAATTGTGATATTTCAGACCCTAACCCCCATACATATAGCATAGAATCGCATTTATATTGCACTGTATTCCATACACATTACTTTGCATTACTTACATAATACATTTTATTGCAAACAGGGTACATAGTATTGCATGCATGGTACATAGGATTGTATACAAATTACATTTCATTACATATCTATTACAAATAATGACATGCATCATACACATTAAATATAAATCTGTTCTACTTATATATCACAAAAAGATTTACCTGCGCACATACATACATTATACTTTAAATTTCACACAAAAACGTAGACCTAAATACAGTCTTCATTTACAGATATTTCTTCTGTCTGACTTAAAAGTTTGAAAATAGCTATTAGTCAAGCTATTTGAATTTAGATAACTGATTCATTTTTTTTCTATTGTTTTCTTTTTTTACCAGATGCTTTCCAAGAAAGACAAGACTATGTATGAGAGAATGGCAGATCTTTTTTCTGAGAATAACAACAGACAGAAGTTGAGAGACTACATGGAGAATGTTCGATTGCCTTGTATTCCATATCTAGGTTAGTCATTCAGGAGAATGTTAGATTGACTTGTATTCCATATCTAGGTTAGTCATTCAGGAGAATGTTTGATTGCCTTGTATTCCATATCTAGGTTAGTCATTCAGGAGAATGTTAGATTGACTTGTATTCCATATCTAGGTTAGTCATTCAGGAGAATGTTTGATTGCCTTGTATTCCATATCTAGGTTAGTCATTCAGGAGAATGTTAGATTGACTTGTATTCCATATCTAGGCTAGTCATTCAGGAGAATGTTTGATTGCCATGTATTCCATATCTAGGTTAGTCATTCAGGAGAATGTTAGATTGACTTGTATTCCATATCTAGGTTAGTCATTCAGGAGAATGTTTGATTGCCTTGTATTCCATATCTAGGTTAGTCATTCAGGAGAATGTTTGATTGCCTTGTATTCCATATCTAGGCTAGTCATTCATGAGAATGTTAGATTGACTTGTATTCCATATCTAGGTTAGTCATTCGGGAGAATGTTAGATTGACTTGTATTCCATATCTAGGTTAGTCATTCAGGAGAATGTTTGATTGCCTTGTATTCCATATCTAGGTTAGTCATTCAGGAGAATGTTTGATTGCCTTGTATTCCATATCTAGGTTAGTCATTCATGAGAATGTTTAATTGACTTGTATTCCATATCTAGGTTAGTCATTCAGGAGAATGTTTGATTGCCTTGTATTCCATATCTAGGTTAGTCATTCGGGAGAATGTTAGATTGACTTGTATTCCATATCTAGGTTAGTCATTCAGGAGAATGTTTGATTGCCTTGTATTCCATATCTAGGTTAGTCATTCAGGAGAATGTTTGATTGCCTTGTATTCCATATCTAGGTTAGTCATTCGGGAGAATGTTAGATTGACTTGTATTCCATATCTAGGTTAGTCATTCATGAGAATGTTCAATTGACTTGTATTCCATATCTAGGTTAGTCATTCAGGAGAATGTTTGATTGCCTTGTATTCCATATCTAGGTTAGTCATTCAGGAGAATGTTAGATTGACTTGTATTCCATATCTAGGTTAGTCATTCTGGAGAATGTTCAATTGACTTGTATTCCACATCTAGGTTAGTCATTCAGAATTTTTAAAAAAAAAACTTTTAAAGATGTTTTAGGTTTGCAGTTTCTGTTGCCATGATGTAAATAAGAGCGGATTGTGTGGCCAACACAGTCCAACCACTAGCTCCCTTTACTTTCCCCAACCTATGTTTACTCACTAGTTGGGTAACTATTTAAAGGCTCTGTAATACATTCTAGACTTGTTCATAAACAACAGGCATGAACCAGGGTTGAAACTAGAGACCTATGTAATAGTAAATCATTCCTAAGCATTTAGACCACAGTTACAGTTAAATCTTTTGTTACAAATACAAACAACTACAGAGAATATTCGTACAGCAAAAGTCTTTAAGTCTTTTTTCCCTACTTATTCCCTTAGGTCTGTATCTGACTGACCTGATCTACATAGATGTGGCACATCCACACTCTGGGGGTCTGGAGAGCCAGCCCAGGAGGGTACAGATGAACAACATTTTGAGAGTCATTGCAGACTTCCAGCAGTCCGAGTATGGAGGTAAATATGTAGATGTGTCTGTGGAGACAATATAGTCATCCCTCTTGTGGTCTGCAGGCCATGTATTTCACTCTTGACCTGTGTATTTCCACAGATTATACAGTATTAGAACACATTCACAACTATCTCAAGTCCATGCGGTACATTGAGGAACTACAGAAGTTTGTGGAGGATGATAATTACAAGTAAGTTAAACATGAGACTAGATATTTCTCAGGGGGTTTTATTTACATATTGAATGTACAGTCAGTGTAAATACTTGAAGATGATATTTCAAAATACTAATGGCTTTATTTATTTACATATTGAATGTACAGTCAGTGTAAATACTTGAAGATGATATTTCAAAATACTAATGGCTTTATTTATTTACATATTGAATGTACAGTCAGTGTAAATACTTGAAGATGATATTTCAAAATACTAATGGCTTTATTTATTTACATATTGAATGTACAGTCAGTGTAAATACTTGAAGATGATATTTCAAAATACTAATGGCTTTATTTATTTACATATTGAATGTACAGTCAGTGTAAATACTTGAAGATGATATTTCAAAATACTAATGGCTTTATTTATTTACATATTGAATGTACAGTCAGTGTAAATACTTGAAGATGATATTTCAAAATACTAATGGCTTTATTTATTTACATATTGAATGTACAGTCAGTGTAAATACTTGAAGATGATATTTCAAAATACTAATGGCTTTATTTATTTACATATTGAATGTACAGTCAGTGTAAATACTTGAAGATGATATTTCAAAATACTAATGGCTTTATTTATTTACATATTGAATGTACAGTCAGTGTAAATACTTGAAGATGATATATCAAAATACTAATGGCTTGGGAAAATTTAATTGCAACATAAAAAACATTTTCACAAGGTTGTAACATTTATGGTTGGCAAGTTTGAATTCCAATGTAATTGATCCAAATGTTAACTTCTTCTTTGACTATTGAATTTTAATGTAATTGATCCAAATGTTAACTTCTTCTTTGACTATTGAACTTTAATGTAATTGATCCAAATATTAACTTCTTTCTTGTTTGACTCTTGAATTCCATTGTAATTGATCCAAATGTAAACTTCTTCTTTGACCGTTGAATTCCAATGTAATTGATCCAAATGTTAACTGCTTCTTTGACCGTTGAATTCCAATGTAATTGATCCAAATATTAACTTCTTGTTTGACAGTTGAATTTCAATGTAATTGATCCAAATATTAACTTCTTGTTTGACCGTTGAATTCCAATGTAATTGATCCAAATATTAACTTCTTCTTTGACCGTTGAATTTCAATGTAATTGATCCAAATATTAACTTCTTGTTTGACAGTTGAATTTCAATCTAATTGATCCAATTGTTAACTTCTTTCTTCTTTGACCGTTGAATTCCAATGTAATTGATCCAAATATTAACTTCTTCTTTGACCGTTGAATTCCAATGTAATTGATCCAAATATTAACTTCTTGTTTGACCACAGGTTGTCTTTGAAATTGGAGCCACCTGGCACAGCATCTTCCTCCTCTTCCTCTAGGGAGGACGTCAACACCTACCCCCCTCCATCCCCGCATACTGAGCCCAGAAACCAGCTGACTGTGGCCAGGGTCTCTGCGGCAACACACAGGAAGTCTCGAAGCCTTAGTGCGAAGTAGGTCATCAGCCTGTTGTAAATGTTGTGTACATTCTGTTAGCCATTGTGTCTGCATTGTTCTTTTCAGTGTAAAACTGTTCACATTTAAAACTTTGCAAAAAAATAATTAACCTAATTGAAGTAGAAGCAGATAACTATCTACCTTTAATATCTTCCTCCTACTTCTGGTCTGTTTGTTTGTCTCCAGCTTTATGTCCTGTACTCATCCGCAAGTGGAAAAATCCAACAGTCTGCCAAGTAGGGCCACTGCCCCATACATACAGGGCATCCGACACTTGCTGGATGACAGCGTGCTGGAAGAATCACCTTGCGCGTCCAGCGAGGGGTCAGTTTGCAGTAAGCTTCAGACAGGTAGGCTTTTTGGAAGTTATAGATGTCTATTTTGAAGACCTACCGAAATCTTGCTTAGCTGTTTGGTGGATTGAGTTTTTAGTTATTCTCTGTTTAAATGGTTTCTTGTGAGAATTTTTATTTCTTAATGTCTTATTGCTATATATATGACTTTTGATTCTTCAGAAAACCGAGAAATGATGGAATCAACATCTAGTGACCAAGAGTCATTTTGGCCAGCTCTCCACAAGTAAGTAATAATAAAAATAATTAGACTTGTATAGCGCATATCCTGTTTGAAACAATTCTATGGGCTGTCAACATTTACAGACATAGTACAGACAACGAATAAAAGACAAAAATGTATAAATGAGAAATAATAAAATAGTAAAAAAAAATAAACTATTAATTGAATAGGTAGGTCTTCAGCTGGCTTCTGAAAGTATCAAGGCTTGGGCACTGTCAAAGTTGTAGTGGGAGGGCATTCCATGCGGACGGGCCCACGTATGAGAATGCCCATTCGCCAGCGGACACCAGTTTCACACGAGGGATCTGAAGAGTTAGTGTATCAGAAGCCGAGTGGAGTGGACGAGATTGAGTATAGAGTTCGAGACAGGAGCGAAGGTAGTCGGGGGCAGAGTCATTCAGGCACTTGTAACATAGAGACGCCAGCTTGTAGGAGATCCGGTGGTTAATGGGTAGCCAGTGCAGAGATCGGAGCAGAGGAGTAGTATGTGTCGAATTCTTCTTCTTAAGGACCAGTCGGGCAGCACAGTTCTGAACACGTTGGAGACCCTGAGAGGAGGAGGTCAAGAGGCCAGCCAAGAGTGAATTGCAGTAATCCAAGAGGGAAAAAAGGAGAGAGATGACGAGCTTAACACAAGCTTCCTTAGTCAGATAGCGACGGATGGCAGCAATGCAACGCAGATGGAAAAAGCAGATTTTGGTGAGGAAGGAGATGTGGGGCTGCATGGACAACGTGGAGTCGAGATAGGCGCCAAGGCTCTTGACAGTCGGGGAGAAAGGTCAAATAGATACACATGCCATGGCCATTCCATTAGTTGAACACACCTAGTAAACTTGACAGTGTGTTGATTCCATGTTGAAAACACCTCCATATTTGCCTTGTATTAAAGACAAGAATTCAATAGAGAGAGAATCAAACAATTGTGTATGTTTTCTATGTGCAGCAATTTCTCCCGAAGAGAGTCAGAAGATGAACAGCTACCCACCAGCAAAGATCAGAGCTTCACATGCCAGGGATGTTTGAAAAGAAAAACTCTGATCAAAGAAGGCAGGAAGCCAACAGTAAGTTATATATGTCACTTTGCTATTACCCAATCACTTGCATAAATTGACTATCCTGTAATAAAGAAATGATAAATAAACTAATTCTTTCCTTCCCAGTAGTTATGTCTATATTTAGACTTGTTTAGTTTTTGTGTATGTTCAAGTTTGTGTACTAAGTACTGTGTTCATTTCTGTTTAGTTTTTGTGTATGTTCAAGTTTGTGTACTAAGTACTGTGTTCATTTCAGTTTAGTTTTTGTGTATGTTCAAGTTTGTGTACTAAGTACTGTGTTCATTTCAGTTTAGTTTTTGTGTATGTTCAAGTTTGTGTACTAAGTACTGTGTTCATTTCAGTTTAGTTTTTGTGTATGTTCAAGTTTGTGTACTAAGTACTGTGTTCATTTCTATTTAGTTTTTGTGTATGTTCAAGTTTGTGTACTAAGTACTGTGTTCATTTCAGTTTAGTTTTTGTGTATGTTCAAGTTTGTGTACTAAGTACTGTGTTCATTTCAGTTTAGTTTTTGTGTATGTTCAAGTTTGTGTACTAAGTACTGTGTTCATTTCAGTTTAGTTTTTGTGTATGTTCAAGTTTGTGTACTAAGTACTGTGTTCATTTCAGTTTAGTTTTTGTGTATGTTCAAGTTTGTGTACTAAGTACTGTGTTCATTTCAGTTTAGTTTTTGTGTATGTTCAAGTTTGTGTACTAAGTACTGTGTTCATTTCAGTTTAGTTTTTGTGTATGTTCAAGTTTGTGTACTAAGTACTGTGTTCATTTCAGTTTAGTTTTTGTGTATGTTCAAGTTTGTGTACTAAGTACTGTGTTCATTTCAGTTTAGTTTTTGTGTATGTTCAAGTTTGTGTACTAAGTACTGTGTTCGTTTCAGGTCTCTTCCTGGTCAAGGTATTGGGTGGCCTTGTGGGGTTCAAATCTTTTATTTTACCCAGCGAAAACATTACGAGGATCAGAACGTTCAAATGTAAGTTTAACTCTTTATGGCTTAATGGTAAATTCTTTATCTATTGATTTACATACAAGTATGATAATTGGTTTTATTACCTACCTTGATGTGGCCATTGTGTATGCTTTTGATCATTGTGTGCTTTGGCTAGATTGGTTTAACTCAATTGTAAGTTAAGTTTTGTAGGTGTCTAGATCATGGCTGATCTTTTCAATAATATATATTGAATAATTCTATTTGAACTATTGCTGCTGGCTATATTGAATAATTCTATTTGAACTATTGCTGCTGGCTATATTGAATAATTCTATTTGAATTATTGCTGGTGGCTGCTCTATTGTTTTTTAAATGTGTGGAAAATATTTCATTGAATTTAAATCAAACATTTTGTGCTTATTTTTTTATATTCCAGTTTAAATCCAATCCACATAAAATGACCTCCATATTGGGGTGGATGGTAATCATGGGAGACAATCCACTTCAGCCTGATGCATTCCAGCTGACAGACCCAGTCAAAGGTAACCCCCCTTTGAGTTGAACAGATAAATTAGGAGAAAGTGAATGTTGTCAGTTTGAATACTAAATAGGCTTTAAATAGGTCATAGTTAAAAAGGTTCAATCTTGACAATGATTGTAACATGTTAACCTTAAATAAATAGCTCAGCCTAGCCGATGGGTTCCGATATTTTGTCATGGAACTAGCCTAACTAGGATATCATCGTATCGGACTCAAATCTTACTATTCAAAGCCTATTCAACTTCTAAACTGCTTAAAATAACTCGATTATCTTGGCATTATCAAAATAATAAAGCCTTTCTTTCATCAGCCTAGCCTATGCTTCTCTAAATATTTCCGAAATACCATCAATTTTTGTAGAATTAGCGCTAAAAATGCGTTATTTTCAAAAATTTACTGATATTCGATCGATCGGGCTAAAACTACCAAACAAACGTCTAAAAATAGCATCACTATCGCTCTCTTTGGTCAGAGGCGACTCCAAGGGTCTATCAGTAGAGGCGACGCGCGGCGACTCCAAGGGGTCTATCAGTAGAGGCGACATGCGGCGACTCCAAGGGCCAAACGGTTAAATAGAATTATAATCTATGCATACTGAGCATGGTGGCCGAGTGAACGCTTGTTTGGCTGGTGTACTGAAGGTCCTGTGCTAGAATCCTGGTAAAGGCTAGGATATGTTCCCAGGTCTGGAGGGTGTCCCTGCGTCAACCCAGCTCTGATGGGTACCTGACTTTAGTAGGGGTAAAGTAAAGACGGCTAAGCAATGTGCTGGTCACACGATCCCCTAGTATGCCGTGGCGACAGAAACTGGTGAATGCTGCTTCACCAACCCTATGGATCAATTTGGTCCCACTTGATACTTTTATAATGTATAACTACAAAATTCAAGTGTATGGGTTTATTAGCCTTGAATATGAAGCTGAACTAGCATCTAACAATCAAACTTGTGTTTTAAAAAATGTTAAACATTCTCTAGATATCTCCTTTTTGTTTTTCATTTGAACATTAACAAGTTTTTATCACTTTGGCTAGAGTAAAGGTCTATATAATGTGCATAGTTAATCCAAATCTCTTCCTTTTGGTTTCACTGTCAATGATCAGTCCCTACTTCTAATCATGGCCACACAAAGATTAAAGATTTTTTCCCAGACCAAATATTTAGTGACATCAATTAAATGAAAATTAAATTAATTCTATTTTTTATTTCAATAAAAACATCAACCAAGTTTATTGGCCTAGAAGTAATGTTATTCGTTTTATTTTGTCCTAACGATGACTTATAGTAAGATATATCTGTTTATGTGACTAATTGTGTCCTCGATTCCTAAGTAAGATATATCTGTTTATGTGACTAATTGTGTCCTCGATTCCTAAGTAAGATATATCTGTTTATGTGACTAATTGTGTCCTCGATTCCTAAGTAAGATATATCTGTTTATGTGACTAATTGTGTCCTCGATTCCTAAGTAAGATATATCTGTTTATGTGACTAATTGTGTCCTCGATTCCTAAGTAAGATATATCTGTTTATGTGACTAATTGTGTCCTCGATTCCTAAGTAAGATATATCTGTTTATGTGACTAATTGTGTCCTCGATTCCTAAGTAAGAGGTATCTGTTTTTGTGACTAATTGTGTCCTCGATTCCTAAGTAAGATATATCTGTTTATGTGACTAATTGTGTCCTCGATTCCTAAGTAAGATATATCTGTTTATGTGACTAATTGTGTCCTCGATTCCTAAGTAAGAGGTATCTGTTTATGTGACTAATTGTGTCCTCGATTCCTAAGTAAGATATATCTGTTTATGTGACTAATTGTGTCCTCGATTCCTAAGTAAGATATATCTGTTTATGTGACTAATTGTGTCCTCGATTCCTAAGTAAGAGGTATCTGTTTATGTGACTAATTGTGTCCTCGATTCCTAAGTAAGATATATCTGTTGTGACTAATTGTGTCCTCGATTCCTAAGTAAGATATATCTGTTTATGTGACTAATTGTGTCCTCTATTCCTAAGTAAGATATATCTGTTGTGACTAATTGTGTCCTCGATTCCTAAGTAAGATATATCTGTTTATGTGACTAATTGTGTCCTCGATTCCTAAGTAAGATATATCTGTTTATGTGACTAATTGTGTCCTCGATTCCTAAGTAAGAGGTATCTGTTTATGTGACTAATTGTGTCCTCGATTCCTAAGTAAGATATATCTGTTGTGACTAATTGTGTCCTCGATTCCTAAGTAAGATATATCTGTTTATGTGACTAATTGTGTCCTCGATTCCTAAGTAAGATATATCTGTTGTGACTAATTGTGTCCTCGATTCCTAAGTAAGATATATCTGTTGTGACTAATTGTGTCCTCGATTCCTAAGTAAGATATATCTGTTTATGTGACTAATTGTGTCCTCGATTCCTAAGTAAGAGGTATCTGTTTATGTGACTAATTGTGTCCTCGATTCCTAAGTAAGAGGTATCTGTTTATGTGACTAATTGTGTCCTCTATTCCTAAGTAAGATATATCTGTTTATGTGACTAATTGTGTCCTCTATTCCTAAGTAAGATGTATCTTTTGTGACTAATTGTGTGCTCGATTCCTAAGTAAGATATATCTGTTTATGTGACTAATTGTGTCCTCGATTCCTAAGTAAGATATATCTGTTTATGTGACTAATTGTGTCCTCGATTCCTAAGTAAGAGGTATCTGTTTATGTGACTAATTGTGTCCTCGATTCCTAAGTAAGATATATCTGTTGTGACTAATTGTGTCCTCGATTCCTAAGTAAGATATATCTGTTTATGTGACTAATTGTGTCCTCTATTCCTAAGTAAGATATATCTGTTGTGACTAATTGTGTCCTCGATTCCTAAGTAAGATATATCTGTTTATGTGACCAATTGTGTCCTCGATTCCTAAGTAAGATATATCTGTTTATGTGACTAATTGTGTCCTCGATTCCTAAGTAAGAGGTATCTGTTTATGTGACTAATTGTGTCCTCGATTCCTAAGTAAGATATATCTGTTGTGACTAATTGTGTCCTCGATTCCTAAGTAAGATATATCTGTTTATGTGACTAATTGTGTCCTCGATTCCTAAGTAAGATATATCTGTTGTGACTAATTGTGTCCTCGATTCCTAAGTAAGATATATCTGTTGTGACTAATTGTGTCCTCGATTCCTAAGTAAGATATATCTGTTTATGTGACTAATTGTGTCCTCGATTCCTAAGTAAGAGGTATCTGTTTATGTGACTAATTGTGTCCTCGATTCCTAAGTAAGAGGTATCTGTTTATGTGACTAATTGTGTCCTCTATTCCTAAGTAAGATATATCTGTTTATGTGACTAATTGTGTCCTCTATTCCTAAGTAAGATGTATCTTTTGTGACTAATTGTGTGCTCGATTCCTAAGTAAGATATATCTGTTTATGTGACTAATTGTGTCCTCTATTCCTAAGTAAGATGTATTTGTTGTGACTAATTGTGTCCTCGATTCCTAAGTAAGATATATCTGTTTATGTGACTAATTGTGTCCTCGATTCCTAAGTAAGAGGTATCTGTTTATGTGACTAATTGTGTCCTCGATTCCTAAGTAAGATATATCTGTTGTGACTAATTGTGTCCTCGATTCCTAAGTAAGATATATCTGTTTATGTGACTAATTGTGTCCTCGATTCCTAAGTAAGATATATCTGTTTATGTGACTAATTGTGTCCTCGATTCCTAAGTAAGAGGTATCTGTTTATGTGACTAATTGTGTCCTCGATTCCTAAGTAAGATATATCTGTTGTGACTAATTGTGTCCTCGATTCCTAAGTAAGATATATCTGTTTATGTGACTAATTGTGTCCTCGATTCCTAAGTAAGAGGTATCTGTTTATGTGACTAATTGTGTCCTCGATTCCTAAGTAAGAGGTATCTGTTTATGTGACTAATTGTGTCCTCTATTCCTAAGTAAGATATATCTGTTTATGTGACTAATTGTGTCCTCTATTCCTAAGTAAGATGTATCTTTTGTGACTAATTGTGTGCTCGATTCCTAAGTAAGATATATCTGTTTATGTGACTAATTGTGTCCTCTATTCCTAAGTAAGATGTAACTGTTTATGTGACTAATTGTGTCCTCTATTCCTAAGTAAGATGTATCTGTTTATGTGACTAATTGTGTCCTCGATTCCTAAGTAAGATGTATCTGTTTATGTGATTAATTGTGTCCTCTATTCCTACAGGTAATGTGTACAAGTTCCGTGCAGGTACACAGTGTAATGCCTTGCAGTGGTGCAGGTTTCTCAATGAAGCTACCAAGAGAGGCACACAAAAGGTAAACTCATTTCTGTTTCAACTTTTTTTGTTGTTGAGATAATTGCAATGTCATTTGTGACTTGTGTATCACCTTTTTACATGTGCATACCTCTGTACTAGTCAATCACCTCCCTAGTGCCATGTTGCTTGTTTATTACTGTGTCACCTGTATAGTACTGTGTCACCTATTAAATTACCTTTTTTCATGTGTATTACCATCTCATCTGTGTATTACCATCTACCTATGTATTACCATCTACCTGTACCTGTGTATAACCATCATCACTATTACCATTAGTACATCACCTGTGTATTACCATCTCACCTGTTTGTTTTTTCAACTAAGCATTAAATATAATTAAAAAAATATATTCCCACCTTTTGTTTCCCTCCTCAGCCTGTAAATTTGATGTCATTTGATTGAGTATTTTTGAATGAGAGTTCCATTGAGAAACCTGTGCCGACTACAAGATATAGCAAGCACACTCCATCTGTCATGACAATCTCATACCTGTGCCGACGTCATCGTCGTGACACTCCTACTTGCCCCCGTCATCATCGTTTTGTTCTGTCGTCTGTTCAGCAGGTCTGAACACATTGGCTTCCATTGCATTCTGCGGGGGGCAAGTGGAGAGGGAACACATCAGCCGTGACCTTTGACAAGGGCACATAACTCTAGTCGAATGGGGAATTTTTTTATCTGGAACAACGGAAACTGCAGAGACCTTTAAAGGATGCTGGAACTGGAATTTTGTTGATTTCCAGTAGAAAATAAATAAAAAGACAGATCCACATCATCTGAATTCACTCTTATGTGGTGAGTTGTTTCAAATAAAACTTCAAGCAAAGGGAACTAGTGTTATTCTAGAAGGAACATTAGGCTGAGCTGGCTCTTTGTTGTTATTTTAAATAATTCACTTTTTATCCACGACTAAATTTTTACTTGTAACATTAAAACAGCTTCAAACAGCTTCAAAAGCTGTTGTTTGTTTTGTTTGTTTTTTAATTTGTACAAAATGTTTAAGAGCAGGGCTTTAGACTGAAGCCACTGTGGTTTTTGTGACCTAGAAGAATTATAAAATACTTGCCAAATGAAAGTTAAAAAAAAAATAGTTTAACATTATTTGTGTGAGTTTTTTAATATGATAGTCTGTTTGACACAACAGTATGTTGTCTCCCCTGATTGCCATGCTACCAGTACCATTGAATACTCCATACTGCAGGACATTGGTCAGTGAAAACCTGCTCTGACCACTACAATATTGCAAGATATTGGTCTGTGAAAACTTGCTCTGACCACTACAATATTGCAAGATATTGGTCAGTGAAAACCTGCTCTGACCACTACAATATTGCAAGATATTGGTCAGTGAAAACCTGCTCTGACCACTACAAAGTGTTTATATTAAATCAGACAGCAAGTATTGGTTTTAAAAAAAAAATGAAATGTGTTTGCACCGAGAGCCAGTTTTTTAAAGACTTGTTTCCTGTGCATTTAGCCATTTGAAACATTTTCATTGGCTAAAGCCTTATTTAAAAAACAAATCTGATTGGATGGTCAATAGAAGTTGTGTTTTTTTATAATTGTGATTGGCTTATCTCGTCTGTTGACTTAATCTGTAAAAAAAAGTCTTTAATTTAAATAAAATATTTGTTTTTAATCTTTTTCTATGGAGATGTTTTTTAATCAGATCTCATAATGAAACAAACTTCTGTCTTTTTTTTATTTTTTATTTAGTTTTATTCCTGTCTTCCAAACATTTTCTTTCTATATCCTGTATTTCTATATCCTGCTGCCTTCAGATGTTCAGATAGGACTTCCACATTTTTATTTTTTATTTCCGAAATAGCCAATCAGTTTGATTTTATTAATGCAAGATTTGTTTGAATAAACTAGTAGTTTCCAGGATGTAATCTATTTATAGTTTAGAGAAATTGTGAAGTTTCACAATAAGAATAAAGTAACTGAATGGAAGAAGAACAATTGGAGGTAAAAGTCCTTTTAACAAAATGTGCTTGTAAAAAAATTTTTATAAGGTCAAATTTAGTCATTAGGGAAAGTTTATAAAAATTGTGCAAAAAAGTTTCTTCTAATTGGGATTGATATTGTTGGTTGAGAAAAACATATTATTTATTGATTGGTTGTGAACTATGGCGCAAACGGTATTAGAAATTAGAACTTTGTTATGAAAAATTATGGTTGTTATACTCGTAGAATTTTATGTGTGTGGTGGGTTGCCCATCACCATGACTGGTTTTATACTCACTGGCTGGGTGGTTTGCTTCAAGTCTGTATGTGGAAGAAAATTAAAAAAAACAATCAGCCATCTTGAAATGATGAGTTTACTTTATAAAACTGTTTGCTGGAAGAAATGTTTTCTTTTTCCACCATCTTGGGTAAAAAAAAAGGTCACACAAACATGGCTGACTTTTTCTTCCACAATCTACTAAAAGCATATGGAAGGGGTAAAGCTCTCCAGCTAGCTGTGCATACATTTTTATAACCCCCAGTGGCTGTATTGGCCCAGTGGCTGTATCGGCCCAGTAGTTGTATCGGCCTAGTAGCTGTATCGGCCCAGTAGCTGTATCGGCGCAGTAGCTGTATCGGCCCAGTAGTTGTATCGGCCTAGTAGCTGTATCGGCGCAGTAGCTGTATCGGCCCAGTGGCTGTATCGTGTATCTCCAAAACTCGGGCTCTATGCAATAATTATCTTGGTTTGCTATCTTACAAAAACAAAATCTAACTTTCTCATATATATATGTATTCTTGTCATAATTATCATGAGCTGTGTGTGTACCATATATAAAGACTGATATATCTACACTACTCCTATACCCACCAGTCAGTCCCAGGCAATGTCAAAGTTGTTTGTTTCATGGTATCAATTGCCACAATGTGAAATAAGATTAGTTGGCATTTCTCTATTACAGCCTACAAAACATGAATGTACCTTTGAAAAATGCTGTTTCTGATACAGTGATACATCTGTTGCCATCAGGTTGTGATCTCACAAACACACACATTTGATCTAGACAATCTAAATTTAGTCATGATCTAGAAAATTAATTTTGATTGGTGTCTACCAAGGTATTTTTGTTCTCTGCTGACTTGAATGGTTGAGGGGAGATAATTCAAAGTACCAACCAGTTTTAGCAACAATTTTCTCCCCTTGCTTTAGGTATTAAGTATAAGAGACACTGATGTCTTAGTGAACTTTATTTTTTTTAAATATTCATTGTAAAAACTCTTCTACTACTATATGACTACACTAGTACTTGTATTCAATCAAGCTAGAGATTTAATTGTCTGGCTGATAAGTTAATATTTCGCTATAAAGAAATGAAAAGCACATACATCTAATAATTAATATTACCTTGCATTATATAGAAATACTATTTAAATATTTGTACTATATGATATTATGTTCCTAACTTACTCCAATTAAAATGAATGACTCTAGTTTTTTTAACAAGCATGTTTAACAACAAATTTTTAATTTAGAAAAAAATATCTATAATATTGTTTTATACATTTTTTTAAACCAATGTGTATATGGGCTAATTGACAAAATTTTAAAGTTCAATTCTATATATTAGTCCTGTGTGCATATCGAGTACATTGGGGCTATTTAAAGTAGTGGAGATATGTACAGTTAGAAGTCTGTAGAGACATGTATACTTAGATTTGTAAATAATTTGATGAAGCTCTTGCCTCTTTCTCTTTAAACTAATGTGCAATAAAAAGAACTAATGGACAGTGGATGAATTAATCAAAGGAAAATAAACTTAGACAATATAATATGTATTATACCTTGTTTATAGAGGGAAATAATGTATGAGATTCCCTATTACTCTAATGATGAATCTAAAAATTTAATATCAAACTCTGGAAAATATAGTATTGTTGAACTATTAAAATTTTTTTAAAACGCAAGTCCTGTTATTTTTAATTATTTCAATAAATGCAGTTTTTATGAAACAAGATTCCGTGTGTGTGAAAAAATTAATTTATTGATCAATAAAACTGTACAGAAATACTCTCACTTAAATTATGACAATTGTTTTTTACAGCACTTTTTTGTTTTGGTGAACTGTTTTGTTTTGTTTTATTATCGACCAGCACTTTTTAAGTAGTTGACCTGAATTTATTTTTTCTCTTGTGTTTAAAAACAAAAAAAATTCCTGTAAATGCTGACCTAATGTGTGAAGATAAGTTTGGTGTTAACATTAATTTTTCAGATTTCTATCTAGGACAAAATATCAGGAATTTGATGAACCCAAACGAGTTGTACATGTTTAAAAAACACAATTATCTAGTCACTTGGCTAATGAATGACCTTGAAAGTCTCCCTAATCAAGTTTACTATCAAGTTGAACCAGATCTAAACAATGCTATTTGCCTTTACAAAACACTTGCTTCATATTGATTGCGTCATAGTGACAGGAATGAACATTGACTATTCTTTGACAGGAATGAATGTTGACAATTCTTTGACAGGAATTAACAGTGACAATTCTTTGACAGCAATTAACATTGACTATTATTTGACAGGAATTAACAGTGACAATTCTTTGACAGAAAGGAACATTGACAATTCTTTGACAGGAATGAACATTGACAATTCTTTGACAGGAATTAACATTGACTATTATTTGACAGGAATGAACATTGACAATTCTTTGACAGGAATGAACGTTGACAATTCTTTGACAGGAATGAACGTTGACTATTCTTTGACAGGAATAAACCAGTATTCACAAACTCCTTGACTCAATAAAAGCAACTCATGAATCCTGGACTTGAGTTGTTGTTTTTTTTGTTTAATTTACCGTTATCCACATTTCATAAGATATTTCAGCTTGTTTTGTTTTTTTCAGATGGTATTTTGTCTTTACTGTGTAGTGTGTCATTGTTAGCATCAACTGTAAACATGTATTATTTTCTTAACGGTGAAACTGCTAATTATTTACATTGGTTTTTATTCTCATTTGAATGAAATACATTAATGTGTTCATGTAACAGGCACCAGTTATTTCTCTCTCTTTGTCAAAGGGACATAATTAAAGGGAGGATAAGCACTGCTATTCACTAAGGAATAATGGCTTGTGTTTAAAGACTTGGTGTGTATGTGTCTGAGTGTCTGTCTGTTATTGTGTTGCTTGGTTGGCAGTAACACATACAATAACATTTTGGGAAAAACTTATTCACATCTTCACCTTTTTAGATTCAGTTGCATTCCAGTTGTTTGTTTATTTTATCTCATCCAATAGTATCCCATCTTTCAAAAAAATGTTGTTGTTTTTTTTAATAATTTAAATACCAAGGCTTTAGCTTTTTTATAATTTAAATTAAGTTCAATTTAGTCAATTACCAGAACTGTCAGTTATTTTTAAAGTTGGATTAGAAGTAACGTTTTGGTTTTATTTCACAAGTGAGAAATATTTTTTTCTTTTTAAGTCTGGGTTTAAAAATAACCTTCCTTTTATTATGGGTTGAAGTAACACTGATTTATTACAATGTTTACATTTAAGAAACATTGCAGTTGTTGAAAGCATATGTTGTAAGCCTATTATGTCTGTAACTGAATGTGATCATTCCTACTGGTGTCCAAATGTCTTCCATAGCCCAATCAAGATGTGATGTGACATGACGTCACAGCATCCTCCAATAACCCTCATGCTGCTGGCCAAGGGTCAAGGCCATCAAGTCCACAGAGTTGTCTCCCTTGTACTCGTTCCTTGATAGTTTTCTTTGTTGTCTTTTGTTTGTTTCACAGATTTTTTGTTTTGTTTTTTTTAACGGTTCATGCATTATATAATAATAATAATGAGTACTATAATTTGCTGCATGTATTTTGACCATGCAAAAATTTCAATGCAATATTCAGTTTAAAAAATAAAAAAAAATTAAGAACAAAATTAGGTTGTTTTTGTTTGTGTCATGAATTTAAATCTTGATTTTTATAAACCTACATCTGGGTTTCCCTAATCCACTGGAATGTAATATTTATAATCAGTGAGTCAAGACTGCTTTGATTCACTAGAGAGAATAAATTAGGAAAACATTTACACAGATGTTTGCATAACAATTCTTGGTAGGTTGTTGTTAGCAAATTAGGAAAACATTTACACAGATGTTTGCATAACAATTCTTGGTAGGTTGTTGTTAGCAAATTAGGAAAACATTTACACAGATGTTTGCATAACAATTCTTGGTAGGTTGTTGTTATCAAATTAGGAAAACATTTACACAGATGTTTGCATAACAATTCTTGGTAGGTTGTTGTTAGCAAATTAGGAAAACATTTACACAGATGTTTGCATAACAATTCTTGGTAGGTTGTTGTTAGCAAATTAGGAAAACATTTACACAGATGTTTGCATAACAATTCTTGGTAGGTTGTTGTTAGCAAATTAGGAAAACATTTACACAGATGTTTGCATAACAATTCTTGGTAGGTTGTTGTTAGCGTCTAGAATCTAGATGGAAGAGTTTTAATTTTTTAAAAACAATAATAATTTACAAAATTTGTAAGTATAAATTAGTTGATAGAAAATAACTGAAAGAATTCATTTCTTGTTCAATATTAATAGAATTTGTTTAATTTTAAACATTGTGATTGTCATAGTCTAACAAATGGCGGCTCTTTAACTTATTCAGTGCCTTGCAGAACTGAGTAAAATTTGCTGGATTGGGATTTTTGGTGCCAGATCATTTCACAATTTCCGAACCACATATCCAGTTCGAGATCCGATTCATGGAAAATTTGAAGATTTTAAAGAAAATAAAGAAAACAGGTTATTTTTACATTAGGATCTCTTAGTGAATCCGTTTAGACAAAAATATACTAAAAAGCAAATATAGTGAAAGTTTCTTGTTTTCAAAATTTAACACGATTTTGACTACTGGTAATTTAAATTAAAAACAAATTGAACGAATTTTAAATTCTAACAGTAAAAGTAAAATGTTCCTTCTGTTAGCAATGTGTCAGTGCAATGTGTCAATGCAATGTGTCAGTAAGCTAGACTTTGTTTGAGGCATTGGGAGACCAATGTTAAACAATGAAAGAAAATGGTTTACACATTTTAAAAATAAAAGATTGACTTCATTTTCATCTAATTTTGAATTTGATAGCAAATGACTAGATTAAATTATTGGACTAAACTTAGGCTACACATTTTAAGTTAAATTAAAAACATTTTATGAACAAATTGTAATCCTCTCCTGCTATAGATTAAATAAATTTATTTGTTTAAGAAGCTTGTTCAAAATTTGAATCTCAAAATTGCAACCAGTAATTCAGAACCTCTTCAATCTCCCATTAATTGGGGCTCCATAGGAAAACACCAAAAATATAAAAGAAATAAATGAACTTTTTATCTCTACTCTATATCAGAGGTTCTCAACCTTTTTCGGCTCACCGCCCCCCCCCCCCCCCAACTTTCTTTTAGCGCCCACTCCCCCTTCCGCCCATCTGGACTAATTATCTTTAAAAAAAACTGAAAAGGAAACATATTGTAAGAATTAATAGATCAAAAAATTGCCTTGACAAAAGGTTTAAATAAATCAATATTAATGCGAATCGTTTGCCTGGTGTGTCGCTAGCAATTTGTATATTATTGTGTACATTTTGGTTGCAAAACCCTTAGATCTAATAATCAGTAATATTTGTTATATTACAAAATATAACTTGTTCGGCAGCACTATTGAACCAAATGTGGAAACATTTTTTGTTAAAGGGAGATAATTAGCCCGTTTTATTTTAGCTAATATTTCTGTTGTTTTTTTTCTATTAGAAAAAAATTAATGGCTTACAATTTATAACTTTGAAGTGATCAAACTATAAAAAGTATTTGAAAATTATATAAATATTATATGACTAAAGAATTTATATGTATATTTTCAAGCATTACAATAACTACCCACTTTGTATGATTACTACTTATCTATACCGCTTAACAATAACATTGTTATATCCATAGCTATTCAAAACACATTAAGGACATCTCGGTTAAACTGAGATCAAAATATCATTAATATTAGCAGATGTAAAGGGCGACAGTGAACGGTCAGCAGGGTTGAGAGTCCAGTGAACCAAATACAGACCCCTACTTCATCGAAAAGTCACTGCGATTCCTATTTTTTTTTAATATAATAATGTGTAGGCCTACTGTTGGGGGATGCCAGAAATTTAGCAGCACTTGCGTTTACATCACATTTCATCCTCCAAAAACTAATCGATTCAAATAGCTGAGGTGTTAAAATATATCAGGTACGTTTGTACCGCCCCCTTGCCCTTCACCGCCCCCCCCCCCAATCGCCCGGGGAACGTCAGCGCCCCCCTAAGCCTAAAGCTTCTCACCTCCCCCCAGGGGGGGGGGGCGATATCGCCCCTGTTGAGAACCTATGCTCTATACCAGGGGTCGGGAACCTTTTTTTCAGAGAGAGCCATGTACACCACATATTTTGAATAGTAATTCTGTTTAAAACTAAAAATTCAAGAAAATGTGTGCATTTTGTGTAGTTTCAAAACTAAAAGTACAATGATTATGTCTCTGAATTCTTCTGATGCTGAGCTGCAGTACACTTTAGCTCATTTGTAGAATGAAATATTGATATGCAATTAATATGTAGATCAAAAAGTATTAAAAAAAACATTTTTTTAATAATCGAACATTAGTCTGCGAGTCAGATGCAGCCATCAAAAGAGCCACATCTGGCTCGCGAGCCATGGGTTCCCGACCCCTGCTCTATACCATCCAAAATCTAAATTTAGAACTAAAAATAAAAAAACCAACAAGAAACACTAATATACTTAAAAAAACTTATTATAATATACTACAACAGACAAGGACTAGTAATAGATTATGAAATAATCTCTGGACTTTTAGATCATGATATTTTCAGAGTAAATAACAGACTAAAAACCAAAATATGTTGAAAAAAAAACCACTAAAAGTATAATTTATCTCTGGAATAAATGCAACATCAAGCAACAATAAAATTCAAAATCACTGTTCTTACTAAATACAATATAAACAGCCCATTAGAAGATTGTTGGAAATAAACTTAAAAGCAATTATGGATGATTTTGTGCCAACAAAACAAACATCAAATAAAATGCACAAAAAGAACATTTATTTTAAAAGTTTAACGCAACTAATTCAAATACCTAAGAATTAAACATCTGCAGAACGAAGATGTAAACAATGTAATTTCTAAAGACAATAAAATGTATGGCCCTATAAAATTAAATCAAGACAAAAGGAAACAACAGGCCAAAACAATAAATCCTTTAATGACAATGAAACTAAAGTTAACATCCTCAACACACATTTTGCATCATCATTTTCCACTCCATGACAATGCTTCTGGTCAAGATATAGATCTAGATCTAATGCCAGCAATTAAGACTACTTAAAGAACTTAATAATGGACTAGATCTATCTCCAATCTTTAAAATACCTTTTCATTTTCAGGCCTCTCTAAACCAGGGCAAAGTACCCAAAGATTGGAAATCAGCCAATAGAACCCCTATTTTTTTAAAAAATGAAACATCTAACCAGGGAAATTACAGTATTACAGATCTTGTTTCTCTTACAATCATAATAACATGCAAAACACTTGAGCATATAAATATAGATCTAGTAGTAAAGTAAATCATCTAGACAAACATAATGCACTGTGCCCACACCAACACGGCTCAAGGGAAAAACATATAATAAGAAACACAATTTATAGGTTAATAGATGACTCGTCTAAAGGGTTAGATAATAACAACCAAATTGATGCTATATTACTGTATTATTATAAGTATAAGACTGTTGGTCATTACTCTCCTCCTCATAATGATTTCATTTCCCAGAAACAGTCTAAAAATAGAACGTGTTGGCTGAGGTAAAACTATTGTACTAGCGCGTATACGCAGGACTATTCAATGGACTATATTCTCTAGCTGTGGGTATTTTGACCATTGCATTTACTAGTATTTAAATGTTGTATGTGTAAATTAATAGTAGATCTATATTTCATAATAAAACTGTAAACTGATTGAAATCTGTGAATTTAAATAGGGGTGACTAATACAGTAGTCAGTAATCATCAATTTTCTAACGCAACTGAAACTGTGTAAATGTAAGTTTAGTGTGGTTTCTTTACATTAGTCTGTGTATTGTATTCTTGTTTGTTTCTAGTCAAATATCTCTGGGGTGCATTTTATAACGTATAGTGAGTCTTATAGTCTAAGTATAGCACCAGCCTTTCGGTCAAGTATTGAATTGGGACCAGGGCCGTATTTAGGATTGTGGGGGCCCTATTCCCACGCACGGGCCATATTTATGTGGGGGCCCCCTCGTGGACTCGATTTCTCATTCACAGTATTTGTTCATTTTGCGCTTCTACAACAGCACAATTCTAATTGCCGAAAGAAAAGACAACAAAAAAATAATATTTTTGAAATGTGTGGGGGCCTCTTTTGTGTGGGGTTCCCCTGTTCCATAGGAACATGTGGAACATGCCTAAATACGCCACTGATTTAAGTCTGATTGGGACTGTAGCCTAACGTAGATAGTAGTTGTTTGTGTTTAGGCCTAGGCCCTATTTATTATATTTCATGAGTATGCGTGAAAATAACTGATAATTGCTTTAAAAGTTAAGCCAGAATATTAAGTTAGGCGTGCCTTTGTTGCAAACTCAATACGAACATATATAAATAAGCAGAAGATTAGATAAGATAGTGTGTTGAAACAATATGCTTTTCTTCAAATGTATTTTTTTGTGGAAAACGAAAAACGGATTTTTGTCAGCCATGATATTTATATAATATATATATATATATATATATATATATATATATATATATATATATATATATATATATATATATATATGCCTATTAAGTTTAATTTTGGATCATATCCAAACTTTGGTGCATAAGCTTATAATATAATCATAAGGCGCCCCCCCCCCCCCCCCCATCTGGTTAGGCCTACACCACTGAAACTACTTAATGTCATGGTACGGTAAGTTTTTCGAATGTTCAAATTACACTTTTTTTATACATTGGCCTATCCTTTTAATTGACTTTTATTTGTAGACTATGCCTAACTGTGTCTTAAATTAATGGTTACCTGGTTGAAAGTCTTACTTTTGGCAGATAATCGCCTCCCTTCCCCCTTCCCAACATGGAGTAAAGTGATAAGTTATTACTTTGTCGGGGGAAGGGAGGCGGGGTCTATAAAATTTCAACACACACACACGTTCAACTGAATTGCAGATACACAGATGAGTGGCACGTTCAGTGGTTTCATAGCATCCTGCCGATTGGCCAAATTACTATTGCATGCGGCTTATGTCACTGATCTATAACTGATCTATATAGATCAGTGGGCTTATGTAAAGGCGTAGGTGAGGATGACTAATATACAATCATACTGTTGGAGTGTCGTATGAAAGGTGTGGAGGCATTGTCTGCATTTAGGCAGTTGTCCAACTCTGATGGGTAGGCCCTATACTTGGTAATTCTTGGCGAAGAGATGGTTGCCTAGGCATTGTGCTACTTAGGCCTATATGTAAGCCGGTATTGCGTGGCCAATACAATGCATAACCGTATTTCCTGACCCACAACGGATGTCGTGTCACCGGTCTCCAAGGACCACTTAATAATATACTCCAATGGGCCTTGTCTTATAAAAGAAAAAGTTAAATGACGTTGCAATAAGCTGGGCACGTTGTGCAATACACATTGTTACGAAAGTAGTTTTATTTCCATAATTATATTGGTTCTATTATTATTAATTAAAGTTAAAAAGAAATAATCTTAAACCCGAAATGTTTCCGTGTTAAGAATAAAAACATGTATATGTCTAGACACTACGTCATAGCATTAAAATACGTCATATGCACGAGGGTTGAAGATCGTTAGTCAGTTCTAGCTTGGGCGCTAGTGTGTGAGGACTGTTCTTGACCACTTTCTTAAAAGATACGTTATCTCGGCTTAGTACGATATAGAAGATCTCAACTGATTAAGTTTCATCCTATAATATTGGTACCTGTATTCTGTGTTGCTGTTATATTCATAATTTCAACTTGTTGGAATAAAATTGTGTTTAATCATTCAAACAGGATTGTGGATTTCCTATATATTAAGGTACAGTTTACCTAATTCACTTCATACACAGAAAACACATCCTACGAGCCAAATAAATATCAAATCTACTACAAAAACACCAATACTAATTCTTATACAACCTTGTAGGATCCAAGAGGGATATTACATTCCTAAATATAATATTATACGTCAGTAGCTGATTTCGCACGTGACAACATGGACTCCATAGTCACGAGAAAATCTGGCAACAAGCAGCCGAGTCAATTTGTACGTTTAGGTTTAGACTAAACAAAAAAAAAAAAATAAAACGTGTAAGTTTAGAAAGTAAGCAGGTAGCTTTAGACCAAAGACTATAATAAGATGGACCGCTTGCTATATATTTAGAGCTTAATGTTGTTTTTCTTCCGTTGTCCTACACTCCTACACTTACCTAAAGACTTTCGCTGCACTACTTTCGATTTTAATCTTAATTTTCCTTTGAGAAAATCATATCGAATTAGTAAACCGGAAGTCTAGAGGAAATTCCGAAACAAGAGTGTTTCAAGTTATCAAGTAGTAATAATACACAAACCTTATGATAATGCATGAAATTCTAATTTAGAAATACAAACCAATAACAACCTATTGCAATTCTCAGATAAACACAAAGACAAAAACACTTTCCTTATACCTAAACTTATGCGAGAACAAATGCATATTAGTAGCCTACTCTTTCTTCCCGAGGGGCATTCGGGCATTGAATGGGTTGCCTGAACAAGCCAGGAAAACCAGTAACTTATTAAAATTTAAAATATTCATAGGCCGTAAGCCTAAACATGCAAAACTAGACTCGGACCACGGGGTTAGGATGAGCGTATGGCGCAATAATCTTATTTATAGAAGGAGCGTCTGTAATGTACTAGATAAGATCAAATAGCAGAAATACTAAAGCAAGCGATCCATCTTATTAAAGTTTTTGCTTGTTTCATTTGGTTGTCTCATTTATGTATAATAATAGCACCACATTTTATTTCGGCCCAATATTCGTACAACATTAGGCCAAGATTTAAATAGTGGACTATATTGTTGTACCAATAAGAGTGTGATGTTAGGGTGTGTTTGAAATGTAAGGGTAGGGCATACACAGTCAAAGCCCTGCTTAGGGTTCCCTAAACCTTGTAATGCGGCCCACTATAATTGCTAGGCCTACTTACAAAATATTTAAATATTTGTATTTATTTGTTAAAGTATATATAGATCGAAACTGTATTTGATTTCAATTAGTTATCTAAATTTAGAAGCTGCGCTTTAAATCGGTGGTGACAACTCATGGCGCGTGTTGGCTAATTGACTACACACTTACACAATAGGAAAAAACGCAATTTGTAGCACAGGCAGCACAGGCCATTACCAGGAATTTTAACATCCGGGTTGATTCAAACTCACCATTAACTGCATTCACCGATTGGCTGTTAGTCTGTTTTTGATTGTTGCTTACCGGTATATCTCTCTCTCTCGTTCTCTCCCCCCCTCTCTCTCCCTCTCTCTCTCTCCCCCCCTCTCTCTCTCTGTTCGCATCTTTCTCTCTCCTTCTCCCCGTCACTTGAGCCTTCTCTGTCCTGATAGCCTATCAAAATCTTTTAAGATCGTTCCCCATACTATTTTATTTTTCTCTTTCTGTAAAACCTTTTTATGCGGGAATTCCTAAGCCTTCCTAACTGACGTGTATAAAAATACTCTTTCTGTTAATCCACTAATCTAAGTGAGATTAGGATCAAATTGGGATACGTGTGTATTGTCATTTTGATAATATGCCTTAGAAGTGAAAGTGTGTGTGTGTGGGGGGGGGGGGGGGAAATACCAGTGCACTGGCCTATGTATTGTTCAAACTGTCGATAGAATCTCTCGTGTAGTTTTAATTCCGTGTCACGCTTTGAAACGTTGAATTTATTGTATTTGATAAACAATAGTTGGCAGTGGCGTAGGCAGTGGCAGTGGACTGTAGGAATGGCGAAAAAAATGTATAGGGGGAGGGCAAGGGGGTCCAATGGTACAAAAAGATTGGGGTTCAGTTGTTTGTTTTTTTTAATCTTAAAACTAAAATTGTATATAGATTATCTATAGTTGAGCCATAGGGTAAGTCATAGTGATGAAATTTGCTAAATTTTAAATTTTCATATTCTAAAATGGGAAATTAAAAATTATTTTTAAAGGTAAATGTCAATTGTAAAGGCTAATAAAATAGATGCTATCTATTCTCTCTATATTTATAACTGTCTTTAAAATCTATTCTCTATATATTTCTGTCTTTAAAATCTATTCTCTATATATTTATAACTGTCTTTAAAATCTATTCTCTATATATTTATAACTGTCTTTAAAATCTATTCTCTATATATTTATAACTGTCTTTAAAATCTATTCTCTATATATTTATAACTGTCTTTAAAATCTATTCTCTATATATTTATAACTGTCTTTAAAATTATTTTCATTTCTCCAATAGAAAAAAATTAATTATTTTTTTAAATCACCGGTTTTGGCAAAAAAGAAAGTTTCTGTCTGGACTAGGTTGGGCATGGGCCTTGTGTGGCGAAGTTTGGAAACTACCAGTAGGCCTACGCTTGAATCAAAAGCACACCGGTAGGCTAATGCATGGGGGACAGCCCCTGCTTCTCGTCCGAGAGATCTCGCTTGTAATAATAAGCCGAGATTACTCTCTTAGTGCCCAGAGAACGAACTGCTGTATTGACACATCACTATAAATGTTTGGCCGTCTCTTAGAGTCAAGAGAACGAATTGCTTTATTGACACATCACTATAAATGTTTGGCCGTCTCTTAGAGTCAAGAGAACGAATTGCTTTATTGACACATCACTTTAAAGGTTTGGCAATCTCTTAGAGCTCAGAGAACGAACTGATGTATTGACACATCACTATAGAGGTTTGGTCGTCTCTTAGAGCTCAGAGAACGAACTGATGTATTGTCATGTATATTGTTTTTCCAAGAATTGGAACACGCAATGTTTATTCCTCTGCCTCTCTCTTTTCTTACTACACACAATATTAGGACGTTTAGTAGAAAAACTAAAGGTTCTAGGTAATGTTGGGATTCTGTGTTGATCTCAAATTCTCAGAGTCTGGGAACGACTCATTATTTAATAGGGGAAGTTCCTATCGTTTTTGTTATGAGTTTTGTAAAGATACCATGATTTTCACCCCTACTGGTAATGGGTCTATCCCTTGCACCACTCGGATAGTATTTAATGATTTGTTTTGTCTGAAAGACAGAGAGTTTCAAAATATGTTCTTTTGAGAGCGTTTGTGTTTGCACTATTTTATTCTAACTGTACATAATAGATATATTGTATATATTGAACATACCACCTGAAATAAACTATCAATAACAGTTACACTGAAGCTTCCTTGTCAAATTACTATCCTATTGTGTTGAATGCATTACTATAAGATTTATCTACTACCATAATATACAAGAAAGGAAATGTTGGAATACAAATACTGAATTTGTGCCCAGGACTATAAGAAGAGTTCGTGTAATACTGAAACATAAATACTAATAATTAAAGTCTCCCCTAGGACTAACGAGAATTATCAGCAAGATCTACACAGCTCTGGCCACAAGGGGATTGTGGACGTAACAAAATTTGGGGGCTCGTCCGGGATATTTGAGTTCTACTTTTCCTGACCTAGGATTGACAAGATTTGGTGGTCTCGTTCGGTAGATTTGAGTTCTACTTTTCTTGATCTAGGATTGGAAAAAATTTGTTGATCTCGTCTGGAAAATTTGAGTTATATTTTTTTTCCTGACCTATAAATATTTTGTGACATTAGTAGTACTGAGAGCGGCATATTTGTGTTTCGTTTTCTAGGACTGTGAAACTATTCTTTTTAAAAAGAGGAGAGAACTGGTTTGCGTTTTTATTCCTTGGGAAGTGTGAAGATTCCACGAAGTGTTTAATATTATATTGTGCAAATTTCTGGACAAATCGTAAGTTGGAACTTTATATTTTATTAAACAATATATACTACTCTACTATAACAAATATTTCGAACGCAATACTATGGCTTCGAATATATCAAGTGAGGAACTTAATGCCATGTCATTTGCTGAACTAAAAGAATTAGCTGAGTCCTTTGGGATTGAGGCAGGACAGGCAAGACCTAATCGTAATCGTTTGACCAAAGAAATTATGACATGTTTGAACGGGCAGAATGCCATGAACACTGGTAGTGTAGTTGAAGTGGGACAGAACAATATCAATGAAGGTTATGTAGCTCCCAGTGGGGGTGAGGTAATTGCCCACGGAGACGAGGTAAGAAATATGTCATCAAACAATGATGAAGATGAAGGGTTGAGTGAAAACCTAAAATTCCAATTAGCTATGAAGAGAATGGAATTGGAAAGAATTAGGATTGAAAGCAGAGAAAGGATAGAGATGGCACGCATGAACAGACCTGACCATCGTAGGGACAGCAATGGTATGGATATTAGCGCAATGAAGCAACACTTGCCTATATTCAGAGAAGAAGATGTTCAAGATTTCCTTTTGCTTTTTGAGAGGATAGCTGTAGATTATCAGTTCCCTGATGATAAGATGGCTTTATTGTTAAGGTCAACTCTCAACAAAGGAAAAGCATTGGACGTAGTGTTGAGTTTAACACCCGAGGAAATAAATGACTATGAAGTAATCAAAGATAGGGTGCTAAAAAGTTATTCCCTGACACCAGAAAAATATAGAAAGCTATTTAGAGACAGAAAGAAGGCATATGATCAAACTCATGTAGACTTTTTGAGACAAAAGGAGAAAATGTTAGAACAGTGGCTAAGGTCACAGAATGTAAGTGAGTTTGATAAACTCAAGAACCTAATATTGTTTGAGGAATTCAATGATTGTATTCGAGTGGATATTAAAACCCACATCTCAGACCGAGGGGTTGAAGATGTGCATGAAGCTGCTAGATTGGCAGATAACTATGCCATAATTCACGCCAGCATAAAGCCATATTATGCTGACAAACCCAAAGTGCACAAACCAGAGCCCAAGGAGGCTAGTAAACCAAAAGAGACAAGTGAAAACAATAATAAGAACAGTGGTGTAAATAATAATAGTAACTTAGTTCATTTCAGGAAGCAGACAGATGTAAATAAAGCAAAGGTGGTATGTTTCAATTGCAAGAGAGAGGGCCACATGAAGAAAGATTGTTGGATCCTTACCAAGAAGCAAGGTGCTATTCTACACTGTGCCAGAGTGCAGAAAGATAGCAAGCAGACAGAAGAAGTGTGCAACACAGGGTCAAGAAACTCAAAAGAAATGCGGCCGGCATCGCCCATAGTTGTGGAGTCGATGGTTTTTGAGAACAGTCTATCTAAGGTAAAAGAGAATAGCTGTACTCAATCTATTATGCTTTCAGAAGGCCGTGAGGAACAGATGGTTCCTGAAGTCCCGGAAGAGGACGACCTATCCGATTTTCGACCCTTTGTCTACGAGGGGACAGTGTCGACAGAAGTCGATGTACTCAGCAAGAAGAAAATACAGATATTACGTGACACGGGCTCTGCTGTCAGCGTGATCCTGGAGGGCAGTGTGCCGTTAACAGATGCCACCAGTACCGGTGAGTCTGTTGTGCTGAGAGGTGCTAGTATGGAGGCTGTGGAAGCTCCACTGCACAGAATAAAACTAGAGTCGGATATTTTTACAGGTAACATCGTAGTGGGAGTGTGGCGCGCACTACCCGTCAAAGGCGTTTCCATGATATTAGGAAATGACATTATGGGCGGCAGAGTCACTGTCGAGCCCATGGTTAAAGTGTTGGAGATAAAGATGGCGGAGGACAAAAACCTATGTCCTGCCAATGAACGCCCAACATGTGCACTGACAAGAGCAATGCAGAAAAAGAAGTCGGTAAAGACTCCTGCTACGCCGTGTAGTGCAACGAAAGATGTGTTTGTCTGTTCTGAAGACACACATGCGAATGAAACAGTGATAACAGAAACACCTGACATCGATTTAAGTGCTACGTTCTTTGCTGAACTAACAACTGGTGATGCAACCGAGAACGATAACATTTTGTCACCAAAGCAGAAATTGGTGAAAGAACAATTGAATGACGAAGTAATAATGCAACTCAGAATGAAAGCTGTTGATGAAAAGACTGCAGATGCAATGGCGGAATGTTTCTACATGAAAGATGAAGTGTTGATGAGAAAGTCGAAACCGCTCAACTCAGGTACAAACGAGTGGGACAGTATTCACCAGATTGTAATACCTAAGTGCTATCGTCAAGATATACTGCGCATGGCGCATGATCTTCCTTTCGCTGGTCACATGGGAGTCCGAAAAACGCACCACCGTATCCTCCCTTACTTCTACTGGCCAGGACTGAGAAGAGATGTCGAACAATACTGCAAGACTTGCCACGTATGCCAAATGGTAGGACGTCCTAACCAACGAATTCCTGTCGCTCCACTCCAGCCGATACCAGCGTTCGACGAACCATTCAGTCATATACTCATTGATTGCGTGGGCCCGTTGCCGAAAACAAAAGCCGGTTTTCAATACCTGCTCACAGTCATGTGTTCATCCACTCGCTTCCCGGAAGCCATTCCGTTGCGGAACATAACAACAGTGAAGGTGGTAGACGCCCTGACAAATTTCTTCACACGTTATGGCCTACCGAAGACAGTACAGTCCGACCAGGGGACTAACTTTACTTCGAACATTTTCAAACAAGTCATGGAACAATTAGGGATAAGCCATAGGCTATCAAGTGCCTATCATCCTGAGAGCCAGGGAGCTCTGGAAAGGTTTCATCAGACATTAAAATCGATGCTTAAAAAGTACTGTTATGAAAACGAGAAAGACTGGGATAAGGGTGTGCCTTATGTACTGTTCGCTGCAAGGGAGGCCACTCAGGAATCCCTGGGGTTTAGCCCATTCGAACTTGTGTATGGACACTCAGTCAGAGGTCCGTTGAAACTTCTACATGAAACTTGGCTAACGGACAGTGAACCGATTGGACTTTTGTCATATGTAGATAAATTTAAAAATAGGCTTATCATGCTTTTAACCATGTGAAGATTCATTTTCCACAGATGCAGGAGCGTATGAGACAGAACTATGACCGTAAAGCTACAGCTAGAACTTTTGCACCAGGTGACAAAGTTCTTGTGTTTCTACCTTTGCAAAATCAGCCTTTAAGTGCAAAGTTTAGTGGACCCTATGAGATAGAGTCAAAGCTTGGCGAGGTCAATTATTTGATAAAGACTCCTGACCGGAGACAAAAACAGAGGGTATGCCATATTAATTTACTTAAGCCCTATGTTTCCAGGGAAAAGAGTAAACCACGGGAGGTCCCCATGATTTCATTAGCTAGGGTCCCGACGGATTTATCTAGGATAGAATATAAGTTTGCAGAAAGTAAACTTAATAATACAGATGCCCTTAAGAGTTTAGATACAAGGCTAGAACATCTTCCGGTAGAAGATAAGGAAAAGATTATTGAGCTGGTACATGAAAATAAGTCAATGTTTACAAATGTTCCCAGTAAGACACATGTCATAGAGCACGATGTAGTGTTAACCAATAGTGCCAGGTCTATTAAACAGCATCCATTTGACCCCATCAGACCTGAGCATATTAAATTAGATGTAAAGTATATGTTAGAAGATGACATAGGAGAAAAATGTGATAGCAAATGGTCTACACCCTGTGTGATGGTACCAAAAGCCGACCACACACTGCAGTTTTATAGAGACTTTGGGAATTAAGTAATTTGACAGAGACCGACTGGTATCCCATTCCCGTATCATCGACAAGATAGAGACTAGAGACAACGTCACAGCTGATACTCTATCTCGGGTGCTACATGATTGACTGAATAACCCAATACTTCTTTTTCAGATCATCTCACTTATTCATTAAGAATGTGTCATGATAACCCATCATTCGTTTGAATTTTGATTATGGAATACCTATAGAATACTTGTATCATACAGAAGTCAAGTCTTTTGAAAGTATTAATAATTCTTATAATCATGTATAATATTGATGTTCTGATATATTTTAAATTCATTTGATTATGGAAAAGAAATTCCATTTAAATGTTGATGCATGATGCAATAAATATATAATATGCACGTATTTACTTGATATGGATGGATAAAAGTAATTGTCATCACATGCAATTAAGTGGGAAAACTTTGAGCTAGTTGATTTATTATCTTGTTTTATTTTAGTTAATGAATGGAACTAAATAATAATATGTACAATTTTTATCTTAGAAAGAGATGTAATCTTAATTGGTATAAATTAATAGATAATATTGGAAATCTATTGCTAAATTGTTATATCATGGTAATAGAATGGGAAAAACTAGTGGATATTCACTATGTTGTATAGGTTATATATATTCCATATATCCAGGAACGGAGGGAAACAAAGGTATCTAAAGGTGTACACTCATTCAACCCTGAACAAACTTTTATATTAAACTTTCAAATTTGCCAAAAACGCATAATAGTGGATTACATTTTAATATTGAGATTACTGTAGTAATCGTAACTAGAGCGTATTTTCTCCTCATATTTGAGAAAAGGGGAAGTATCATCATCTTAGGTATGAACCATGTTAATGTCAAGTTGACACTGTAATTTAAAGGGGAAGTAACCTATAGTTTGATTCGAGTTACGTATTACTTATATTTTGGTTTGTATATTAGAAGTAAACTGTTGAAAATTGACAGAGCTTGAGCAATGTTATATTTGTTTAAATAGATTAAGACTTTTTGCAAATTTTGGTGGAAATCCACACAACTGTACATAGTTAAAATAAGAATGACTAGAATATTTTTGAATTATTTGTACTTGTTGAGACATTAGTTAATATTAATACTAACGGGGAAATATTTGTCCATCACGTTATAATCACAATTACCATTGGGTAGTGACACTTTTTATAATTTAGTTGTGCCAGTGAGCCATGTTTGCTTAAATTGTCTTATAATCTTCCATTGATTGTTGGTTGTTAAAACGATAGTGTTAAGTACGAAAAATGTACCATGTTGAGTATTACTTGGGTAATTATGGTACATTATTTCTTTCATTGGGTGGGGGCGTGTCATGTATATTGTTTTTCCAAGAATTGGAACACGCAATGTTTATTCCTCTGCCTCTCTCTTTTCTTACTACACACAATATTAGGACGTTTAGTAGGAAAACTAAAGGTTCTAGGTAATGTTGGGATTCTGTGTTGATCTCAAATTCTCAGAGTCTGGGAACGACTCATTATTTAATAGGGGAAGTTCCTATCGTTTTTGTTATGAGTTTTGTAAAGATACCATGATTTTCACCCCTACTGGTAATGGGTCTATCCCTTGCACCACTCGGATAGTATTTAATGATTTGTTTTGTCTGAAAGACAGAGAGTTTCAAAATATGTTCCTTTGAGAGCGTTTGTGTTTGCACTATTTTATTCTAACTGTACATAATAGATATATTGTATATATTGAACATACCACCTGAAATAAACTATCAACAACAGTTACACTGAAGCTTCCTTGTCAAATTACTATCCTATTGTGTTGAATGCATTACTATAAGATTTATCTACTACCATAATATACAAGAAAGGAAATGTTGGAATACAAATACTGAATTTGTGCCCAGGACTATAAGAAGAGTTCGTGTAATACTGAAACATAAATACTAATAATTAAAGTCTCCCCTAGGACTAACGAGAATTATCAGCAAGATCTACACAGCTCTGGCCACAAGGGGATTGTGGACGTAACAGTATTGACACATCACTATAAAGGTTTGGCCGTCTCTTAGAGCCCAGAGAACGAACTGCTGTATTGACACATCACTATAAAGGTTTGGCCGTCTCTTAGAGCCCAGAGAACGAACTGCTTTATTGACACATCACTATAAAGGTTTGGCCGTCTCTTAGAGCCCAGAGAACGAACTGTTGTATTGACACATCACTATAAAGGTTTGGCCGTCTCTTAGAGCCCGGAGAACGAACTGCTGTATTGACACATCACTATAAAGGTTTGGCCGTCTCTTAGAGCCCGGAGAACGAACTGCTGTATTGACACATCACTATAAAGGTTTGGCCGTTACCATCCTTTTTGAACCCATGCAAGGCCGGGCAGTCAAAGAGCACGTGCTCGACTGTCTCTTCTGCATTCCTGTAGTTTCCACACCAACTAGGATAGGCCCCAATCGGACATTACCCATTGCAGTGATTGTAACCTCCATCACCTGTCAGCTCCATTTGGCAGTTGTATGTGCTGCCTCACTACTCGGCCTTTGTCAGTCTCCTTCTCACGGATAGTTCTGTAGGCACTCTTGAATGAGCAGAGCTCGCTGAGAGCGGGTTAAAATTACAACACCTTGTCTAAGGAATCCGATATCTCGTTTCAAAGTACACCTGCATGACCCGTTATCGTTAGGGTGATATTCGCAATGTTCCTAGAGATTAGATCGAACATATCCAGTAGCTCGTGCAAGGTTACCAGACCGTTGATGGCCTGTAGCGCTGGAAAAACAGAAGTGAAAAATGCTATGTCGGCTATTTAGTGAAACCATTTAGAGTAATCTAGACTCTAGACTATACCGGGGGGAAGGGGGGACCAGGCGTTCAATCTGCATTAAAAGTCGAAACCCTAGCAAGGAAAATTCATATGCGCTACCTTTAATTAGATCATCCTGCAAATTTTTTTTTTTTTAATTTTTAAATATGCATTTCGTTTGATTGCTTTAGGCTACTTATTAACATTTCAAAATAAGGGAGGCCTATACTTATAGGGCCTTTTTTTTTAAAGAACAATGCCGTAATGAATGACAGCTGCTAATAATTAGCCTAATAATTCATAATTAAGGAAGTGAACTTGGTTTGGTCAGCCAGAGAAGTGAAACTTGAATTAGGCCTACGTTTGTGCGGCAGTGTTTAATCATAGATAGATAGATATGGTTTTATTACAATATATATTACAATACCGCGCTGGGGGAAGACTATATTATCGTAAATAGGTATATCTACTTGCGATGGTCTTGATTGGGGCGCGACAGTTGAGTTCGCAACGAGGCTGTGACTACGCTAGTTCATTGAGTAGTCCTGGAGGAGTGATTCAAAGCTCATTCTGGTGGGTTTGTAAAGTAGCCCTGATGTTTCATAACGAGAAAATGTCAGCACACGACTCACATAGCGCGAGAAAAGCACTTTTTTGATGACACAAGCTTGTTTCCACGAAATAGACTTTAAACAGGGTATATTTAAAGTATAGTACGCCTAGGCGGGCTATATTAATTATAATAACTACTCTGACACTTTGTTGCATGCCTACATAGTATTTCAGAATTAGCTTGGATGCTTGTACTAAAGTTTTGTTTGTTTGTTTGTGGTAGTTGTTTTAAATCATTGTTGATGTCTATAATTATAATGGTTTTAGATTCTAACATTCCACAAATGCTGATCTATAATATAGACCAGTGTATATCTCGCTCTCGTTTCCTTTCTGGTCCTTTTTTTGGTACCATTTCCGACAAACCACGCCACTACTGGGCTTTCCATAAATTAAGAAAACAATTTGGGGAATCCCCAATGAAGTGACACTGCAATGCTAAAGGTAAAAAATACTAGTCTCGTCGTCTCTTAGAAATTTATTAGTCTTTTTTGTTGGATGATAATAATTTTTTTAATAATAATATATATATAATTTACTATGATTATATAACATATAGGCCTATTTGTCTAACTATATTTTTGTACTTTTTGATCTAAGTCTAGACTCTAGAGTCTATTCAAGTCTAGTCCTAGAAGTCTATTAGTCGTGCTTTTTTAAAAGGGTTTCTAATAATTTTAAGTTTAAATTAGCCTATATTTTTCCTGATTTGTTTTTATAGGGGAGGAGTGGGGATGGGGTAAGCCTACACCCATTACTATTATCAAAGGAGCTATAATGGCCCTGATGCTATAGGCCCACAGTCTACAGCCTAGGCCGCTTCCTCGGTCGAAGTAAGCCGGCCATTTACTCATTTAGGCCTATCATTTCACGCGATTCGCAAAAAAATAAGAATGTGTAGACCTATTGATCTACATCTAGTCTACATTTTTCCTTGTAAAATACTAATTTGGTATTTTTTTTTTTTTTTTTTTTTTTTTTTTTGTAGTCCTTTAACCTTGGCGGGCGTCGGGGGGAGCTAATGGACACTGAGTGTCCATTAATTAGTCCTCTCTTGGGCTGGTAGACTTGGCGGCGCCCATCTCCTCTCCAAGTTGGCGGTGGATTTATAGCTGACTGCACCGAGGGTCGAGCCCCTGATGCGGCGCTTGGGAGTCGACCTCGCTGTCGACTTTGCTTTGGTATATAGTCTACCTTAAATACCTTGATCTATAGGTACTAATAAGATGATAGCCTATATAGGCCTAATATTAATTTTTTTTTTTAGAGCAAAGACTTATTATTGTCTTTGATATTATAAGGCCTATCCATAGTTGCTATTTTGAACTAACGGGAAAATCCAGGAAAAGACCCCACTTTTGATTGGTTTGATGATAGTTAAGTTATCCAACCGTCGTTGGTATAAACACGACCTGTGACCTGTGTATAAATTAGACAAATATATATTTATTTATAGATACAGGAAGGCCCTATCCGTTGTAAAGGGAATGGAATCAAAAAGGTTTATTTATCGACGTAGACCGCATTTCACGCAGTGGATTGATACATTCTTATATGTTAACTCAAGGTTAAACTGATTATTATATTAATATGAATATTTGTTAAAAACTAAGCATAAAACTTGCCACGTACGGCCTACATCATGACATAATGACAAAGTAAATGACCTACAGGAAATCCTAGCCTCTTTAAAAGTTTTCGTCTTTTACAGCGACAGTCTGTGTAGTAAAAGTAAGTCTAAGTATTACGTCGCTACAGTAGCGGCATTTTCTTTTTATAAAGGCTGACTATATAGTCCTGTAAAACTTTGGGTAGGCTATAAGTATAAGCGATAAGTCTTTATTAATTTAGACGTCGTTTCATTGACAGTGCGGATGCTACTTCCTTGATTTAAATTTAATTAATAAATGTAGTTAGTTAATTAATATGTGTGTTAATTCTGTACCATGCCCATGGTGTTCGATTTTAATTTGTAGTAAGCAATCACTAGGAGACTACTGCCAATGACTGATTGGTGTGTATGTTGTGTAGCCCATGACCATGGTAAGGATTAACAATAGAACAGCAAAGACTAACATGCCAGTACTGTAAAGGGAAGTAAAAGAACAGTTTATGATATTATTATTATATGATGAAACCATTTTAAGTTCAAAGCTATATGTTTTAAAGATAGGCCTAAATAATATATTAATTGTTCATGATTATGTCTACTTTACTTGCAAGTAGGACTTGACTAGAATGCACTATGTAGGCACCTACCTGTTATTACAAAAATCTCCTCAAAGATCTATTCAGCAGTCTGGAGGAAATTGCTCTCCCCTTTCCTCTCCTGCAAGAATGTTTCCAATATTAAGCATATTATTATAAGACAAATGAATTGAAAGTTTAAATCTGTTACACTATTTCAGCATATAAAGGAATGAAAACAGTTTTTTTCAAAGTACACTAATTCTGAGTGGCATCCAGGCATGATATGGGTTACCTGAATCCAGGAAAACCAGTAAGTGAACCGGTAACAGTAAATGAAGTTGTGCAAATATGAAAATGGCATCTAGATTGTGTTTTAACCGGTGCAAGGCTTGGGAAATGTTCATTTGTTTTTAGTTGACATTGTTACAACGCCTATGTAAGTCTAAAAAAATGGATCGTAACACCTATTACAATGGAAGGGGTAACAATCACCCACAAAATGATGTCTATGAAAATAGTATTATACCCCCATTGAGTGATGAATATCCCCACATATTAAGTCAAAATTTGACAGATCTTGGACCTTCTGTGAGAACAAACCATCCCAGAGATGGTTATTTATATATTTCTACTCCCTTGACACAGCATAATGTTTTGGCTGGTCCTGGCTTCAATGGCTGGAAACCTCCACACCAAGGAGAGTTCAGAGCTCGTCCATTGACAGCTCCCTCGGAATACTCAGATAATGTGTTTATATCTAGAACTAACAGCAGCAACCCCATAAGTTTCTCAGATTCTAACTCTCACATCACTGGCTTATCACCACCGCTGGATGCTACCTATGCAACATTCTCAACGCAGAGCAATACTTTCCACCAGACTGACAGTAATATGATTTCTACTGATGGGATTCACACTAGGAATACACAGATATATGCCAGACATGTTCCAACAACTGGCAATCATTTGGTTATGAATGGAAGTTTTGGCAATAGTGGCATTGAGTCTAACCTACCACCATGCCTTCATTGCCCCATAATGATGTTGAAAACAGAAAATGAAATTGCTTCTCGGCTAAATAATTCTTCAAGTCCCCCAGCAATCTGTCGCACCCAACCTAATAATGACCCCAACCAACTACTGAATTTGCGAAGACATCAGCACCCGGAAGCAAATATCAGGCAAGCTGACAAAAGACGTTTGAAGTTACTTCTTCGTGCTGGAAATATCATTCAAGTGTCTGGTCCACCTATGGCTGGCAAATCCACTTTAGTTAGACAAGTGAGTGTTTTATTTTATTAGAAATTTTTACTCTTAAGCCACAATGTCTATCTTTAGAATTTAAAATTTTGTTTGCAATAAATCAAAACTTAGTGTGTGTTTTGTTTTAATTTTATTGCTACCTATTTGTAAAGACATTTTTGTACCATTTCTCATTTTTATTTTAAATGATAACTAACTTAAATGTTAGATATTAAACCAGTTTTGAGGTTCAATGAAAAGGCCTAAGAAATAATTTTCTTAGATACTTGCACATTGAAATGATTAATGAGACAAATCAAACACATACTTTAATAAGTTTAATTTTCTAGTATTTTATTTTCAAATATTAAAAATCAGTCATTAACTTTTCATCAATTTTTATTGATTGTTCATGTAAATAAGTTTTCTGTTATCTTTTTTAAAATTTAAATTTCAGGCTATTAATGAAATGATAGATGAACATCAAGTCTCCATAATTCAGCATCACTTTATATGTAAGGGCCTGAACTCTCTTGATGACCTGTTGGCTGTTGCAGTCCAGAAGCTGTGTCCACAACTTATTCTTCCCCGCTTCCTAGATGAAGAAATGGCCATCTCACATATTAATACCCAGCTTAGCAAGCAGAGTGGCTTTTGCCATGCTCTTGTTTTTCATAAGTGTGAAAGCTTCCTGTTGCAAGAGAATGGCCACAGGTTCATAGACTTTCTATCCAGACTAAGCATGGGTCTAACAAGGTCTATGTTGAATGTCACGGTTATCTTCACAACTTACAAAAGGTTTTCCCCAAGAGGATCCATGATGGAAACACTGGAAGTTGATGCACTCACGGATATCTGGGATGTTCTATCAATACTGCAGTTCTATACAAGCCACGTGGAAGTCCTAAACTACGCTCACATCTGCTTGAGACATTTGTGCCTGCCAGAGGCTGTAAGACTCGTGGCTGAAAAATTCATAGCCAGCGAGGAGCTGAGAGTTCCTGCAGAGGAATTGGAAAAGAAAATATTCAAGGACACAGAGTTCTTGTCATCCATTTTTGATAGCAGACTGAGGGAGGTGCCGGAATGGATACCACAAAATATATTGATGTCCATTGTTCATTTCAGTCATTCTATAGACAGCTCCTTTACTCAAGGTAACATTATTTTTTGATTAATGTATTTAGGCAATACAAGACTAGGCACTTTGATAATTTGAATGATGATGAGTGTGATTTTGTTATATTTTATGTGCACTAAAGTTGATACTAAATTTAATTTTCTTCTACTGTGTAGCTTAACACTGGTATTGATTTTCTTTTATTTATAAAATATTTCTTGATTTGTGAATTTGTTTCTTTCCATTATTATAAATCAATTCACATTGAGAAACAATCACTTTGCAGAACACCTTCAGAATGTCAGCAGTGACCAAAACCCTTATGAATGGCAGAAAATTATCCAGTACTTGAAGCACAACTACATCATCAGGTCATTTCCTGGGATCAACCGAATGGCTGTGCACCCATTGGTTGTGCACTACTGCAAGACTGCCATTAATGAGGGGAAACTTGTGCTCCGTGGACAGTGGTTTGACCATTCCTGCAACAGGTGAGTGGCTTTTCCCTTTTTAAATTTGAGAGCCTGTATAAGATGTAGATGGACGGTTGGTGTCCAGTCCTAAGGGCTGCTGTTTCATTATAAAGAACACTAGAACAGCTGTGGTCAAACTTTTGTATCTGTGAATCAGTGCCTTAAATTTAACACAAAGTTGGAATTTTTTTTAGGTTTCCTTTAGTTTTCCTTGTTGATTCTTTTAAGTTTGTAATGAAATTATTTAGCATTTTCTTCTCGGACTTTCATTGAGTACAAAAAAAACAAATAGCTATATATTTATTTCCTGTATGAAGGTATACAAACTTTCTGTGCCGTATTCTCATAAACACGGAGGCTAACATTAGACTTCAAGGGAGAAAAGGCCTGGTGTACGGTGGCTTGATTCAAGAATGGCCCAATGTGCGCTATCTGATAGAGCGGGCCCTGCACTGCAACATGAACACATATGAAGCTTTTCTAAAGGTAGTGCTTTTGTGTTTTTCTTAATGTATTCTGTAAGGATTTTATATGAGGGGAGGTAAATATATACCAAGGGGAAATCAGTGGAGTGATTTATGAGTCAATATAAACTGAGAACTAAACCTTAAAGAAGCTTTGTTTGATTTTCTTATCAGTATTCCCTATTGACTGCTAAATCTGGACTAGAGTACATGTTCATTTTAGCCCAGTATTTTAGCAATAGCTAAACAGAAAGGTGGGGGGGGGGAAGAAAGCCAATGGTTATATTTGTAGGGTAGTTTAGCCACATGTTTTATGCATTTGAAGTTTCCTTTCAAAAGCCACAAAGCAATAAATAGCAGGGTACATTTTGTGGCTTATAGAATATGTAGGTGGCAATAATCTTCTTTATAGGAGGAGCGTCTGTAACATATAAGATAAGATGCAGAACTATATCTCAGGAAGATGTAAGTTTAGGAATGCATTAGTTCGTACTGGTTGCCACTACACTTTCTGTTAATGAGTTGCTAAAGGAATCAAACATGGCGACCAAAATTTGTAATGAGCTGTGCAGTGATTTTGAGATGTGTCAGTCCAGTTCTCAATTTAAGTTTCTTGGGGCCAGAAGTTTGACCAAACAGAATGGTTACAGGGTCAGGGCGGAAGTACAGGTTCAGCATTTTCCGGAGCTGTTAGGACTAACGCTTGGGGGACAGCCCCTGTTACGCATCAGAGATTTTGTTGCACCAATGAGAGCCACTGAGACTCAATGGGGAGGAAGAAATGTGTGTGATAACCTGTCTCGCCTGGCTGACCAGGCCTTCACTCTGAAATGTGTGCTGCCTGGGTAACAGTGCAGGAATATGAGCAAACGGTAATAATCCAGGGAAGATCCGCAGGTGGGGAGAAGCACTTCTGTACCCATGGGCCTCAAAGACCGCAGTAATATTCACATTAAGAACACACAGGTGGGCGAATGCATGGGAAACAGTGCCTCTTGTGTTTCCGAGGATCATTGTACCGCCGAGAGGCCTTGAGCCTCAGTGGGGAGGTAGCAATGAGTGCAGCAAACCCATCTCATTAACCACCAGGTGCCTGGATGCCCATACCTTTTGTATGGGATTTGTGCTATCTGATCTGGTGACATTGCAGGTATTCGGGTGAGCCACCCCGATATTGATCCGGGGAATTCTGCAGTTGACTTTAAGCTGGGCTGCAGAAACCATACCCTGTTACATGGCACTGCACACCAGAGTAGCGCAAGTGACTGTGTAAACGGTACCCTTTGTTACGTTGCACGCCAACGGACATACTCATGGTGTTACTCCCCTTGTTCTTCCCCCCTTTATACGTTTCACCCTGGACTTTGGCTTGTCCCTTTTCTTAAGAGACATTTTAAATTGGACTGTGCTGCGAGAGCACATTTCCCTGGTTCCAAATATTTACATAATACTTAATGCTTCAGCCTGTTATGTCCTGCCCTAAGTCTAAAGATAATTCTTTGGTTCTAGTTTGTAGCAAGTATTGCCATGGTTTGGATGCCTTTCTTTCTTGTAATGAATTAATGAATTCTAAATATGATTCACAAGCAAGCACTAAGTTTCTCTGTTCCTGTAGCAGGTGTCTGTCTCTGCCAACTAACTTTCTCTGATCCTGTTGCAGGTGTCTGTCTCTGCCAACTAACTTTCTCTGTTCCTGTTGCAGGTGTCTGTCTCTGCCAACTAACTTTCTATGTTCCTGTTGCAGGTGTCTGTCTCTGCCAACTAACTTTCTCTGTTCCTGTAGCAGGTGTCTGTCTCTGCCAACTAACTTTCTCTGTTCCTGTTGCAGGTGTCTGTCTCTGCCTACTAACTTTCTCTGTTCCTGTTGCAGGTGTCTGTCTCTGCCAACTAACTTTTTCTGTTCCTGTTGCAGGTGTCTGTCTCTGCCAACTAACTCTCTCTGTTCCTGTTGCAGGTGTCAGTCTCTGCCAATGGACTGATCATGAAATGTTTTGCCAAGGAAGCCAGAGAGTTTTACAGCTCCTTGTTCGCTTGCGCTTCAGAGTATGGCACGCAGACAGAGCGGGCAGTCCTGGAGGCACTTCTGGGAAACGCTTTGAGTGTTTCATCAGGTATATCTAAAGGAAAGTATGGTTCATCTTTCCTTGGCACATATTCCCTTTGCTTTATTTGCTAGACATTGCAGTCTAGAAAATTGTATCAATTACCTGCATAAATAAATAAATATATATATCTATATATATTTTGTATTTACTTTATAGAGTCTTAAAAAGTCATTTTGAAGAATGTTTTAGCATAAAGTCATTATTGTAAAACCAATTTTATTGACCATGTACAGTATATGAAACAAGAAACATACAATATTTACAGAATGACTAAATGTTCTTAGACTCTGTAAAGGCTGACTCAGAATTCCTTTTTGTTTGTGTCATATAATCTCCTTATATTTCATGGTTTCTTTCTACTTGTATATTGCTATTTCATAGCTGTTTGCAAGTGTATCAATATTTTAAAAACCTGCCAATTAGCATAGGCAATTTTTTTTCATTATACAAATAAAATCTACAATTAAAAAAAACAAATGAAGAGACTAATTAAAAGTAAAAGATGAAAACTTAAACAGAACAACTCTGACCATAAGTTAAAGAAGAAGAAATAACAGCTGACTCAATAATAATGTAGACTCAGTCTTTTGTAAAATTACTACACCTCACTCAGCTACACTTGTGAAATAGTTCTCTGCACTATATTTTATATATCCATCTTTAAACAATGATTTCATTTTTTTTTCTCTTCAGGCCAGTTACATTTTATTTAGATCCCTTGTTTGCTTTTGTTTCCTGTTATCTTTAAAAAAATTTTTATGGTAAACAGAAGAGTTCATTTTTTGTTTCACTTCATGGCAAAATTTTGTAACAGTCAATATTAAGATTTATGGTCATTAAAAAAGTTAAAAAAAAAAAAAAAAGAAGTAATAACATATTATAATATGTACAAAATTTAAGTTTTTTAAAAAAAAGAAGAGTTTGTTAATATTCATTAAAATATTAGATAAGACAGATAAGTTATTGAGAACATTTTCTATGATTAAAAAAAACAAGTTTGAAATAATGGATTTAAATTTCTGCTAAGCAAAACCCAGCAAACTCTGTCTGCCAACTCTTAGCTAGAATATTTAAACCGTGAGCTCTATGTATATGTTTTTTATGTGTCTGTTATCTGTCTGCCAACTATTTGCTAGAATATTTAAACCGTGAGCTCTATGTATTTGTTTTTTATGTGTCTGTTATCTGTCTGCCAAAAGCTGAAGAACAAAAGTATTTAGAGGAAAATGGCACTAGGAAGTTTAACTATATGAACTGATAAATGAATCTTTATTGCGCAAGAGATAACCTCTATGGATTTGTAGTTGGCAACGTCCTCTTTTTTTCTAAACATTTAAATAAAACAACAAATTTCAAGTACTCTCAACATTTCATGCTGTAAACCTGAGAGGAGTAAAACCATACTAGTTAAATTGTTTTGTCCAAAAATAAATTCTCCACTGAGAATATTTTTTATTTTGAAAATGTCAATTTTCGATACCTTTACTCACTAACCTAATTATAAATAACCTAAACTGAAATTAGAATGTTAATTATGAAATCTTAACAATTAACTTCATATAACTTTATAATCTTTAGTAATCTTTAGTCATAATATTGTTCTATTAGGTTTTTTGTGTTATTCTTCTTGTATAATAATAATTTAATATAGTGAACATTATCATAACTAATAATTACCACTTTGTATGTCAAAGATAATATTTTAGCAGTGATACTGATGATAATTCACTTAGTAAATATTATTTATACAATTAATGCTAATTTAATTTTCTTTATCTAATTGTTAATTTTTTTTTGCTTTCTTACATTTGACTAATCCAACGAATTTTTTATCTAATCGCAAATATACGGAAATCAATTTAATTTGGTTGTAATCTGTTTCTCTCCCTTTCTGTGATATCAATTTAATTTGGTTGTAATTTGGTTGTAATTTGGTTGTAATTTGGTTGTAATTTGGTTGTAATTTGGTTGTAATTTGGTTGTAATTTGGTTGTAATTTGGTTGTAATCTGTTTCTCTCCCTTTCTGTGCAACTCTATTGTCCTAATCCACAGCACCAGCCAATGAGGATGAAGCAGCACTATGCTGTAAGTTGCCAGTTTATTTTCAAAAGGGTGATTATGCCAAATTGCCCCATCACTTGTAAATACTAATACAGAGAATTATTTATCTTTGTGGATGTAACTTATGTGCCATGAGAAGTGAATCATATGTTACAATAACTAAACAATTTTTTTTTATATTTTACTTTGAACACCAAAATTTGTTTTGTATCATTTACAAGTAATTCAAATGTCATAATTTAATTCCATAAAAATTTTTCACTTTATGATAAATATAATGTTGTTTTGCCTTTTTTTTAAAACACCCAATTTATATGAAATGAATATATTTAATTATGAAATATTAACCAACCTTTTACTGATCAGGAAAACCTAAAAACTGAACATTGTTTAAAACTGTTAAAACTAGAATGAAGCCTTGGGTCAAGGACAGCACTTAGTGATATTCTGTATAGTAGGAGAGTCTGTACAAAATAAGAACATGAAATATTTTATGCATGGACATAGTGTAAGACCACCAAGAATAAATTCCTTACTTTCTGACATTTTGAAAAATATGATGAGAAGTTATGATGACTGCATTGTAGATATAGATATATATATATATATATATAAAGCAAGCATGCTGACTTGAATGTTTTTATTTGATTCAATCATCAATCAGATTTGTTTGCATGAGTCAGAGACCTATTCTCACAACTAATGTATCCCTTGCACCATCACTTTGTATGTTTTTTATTCCTTCCCTGTTCCATTTCACTTTCATTGGTTGCTTTCCATTTACAGGTGTGGAATACGAACTGGCAAAAAAACATTTGAGCTCTGCCATCAAACTGCTGTACAAAGAAGGCCCATCCTACCAGCTTGTGTGGGCTCTGGGTAGAAAAGGCATTGTTTTACACAGGCAGGGCAAATATCAAGAATCTCTTCAGTAGGTCCTTGTGTTAGAGCGTGTGCTTAGTCTCTCGCACTCTGTTTGTGGTGGATTAGCTTAATCTCTGGTACTGTTTTGTGGTGGATTAGCTTAATCTCCGGTACTGTGTTTGTGGTGGATTAGCCTAATCTCTGGTATTGTGTTTGTGGTGGATTAGCTTAACCTCTTGTACTGTTTTTTTGGTGGATTAGCTTAATCTCTGGTACTGTGTTTGTGGTGAATTAGCTTAATCTCCGGTACTGTGTTTGTGGTGGATTAGCCTAATCTCTGGTATTGTGTTTGTGGTGGATTAGCTTAATCTCCAGTACTGTGTTTGTGGTGGGTTAGCCTAATCTCTGGTATTGTGTTTGTGGTGGATTAGCTTAACCTCTTGTACTGTTTTTGTGGTGGATTAGCTTAATCTCTGGTACTGTGTTTGTGGTGAATTAGCTTAATCTCCGGTACTGTGTTTGTGGTGGATTAGCCTAATCTCTGGTATTGTGTTTGTGGTGGATTAGCTTAACCTCTTGTACTGTTTTTGTGGTGGATTAGCTTAATCTCTGGTACTGTGTTTGTGGTGAATTAGCTTAATCTCCGGTACTGTGTTTGTGGTGGACTAGCCTAATCTCTGGTATTGTGTTTGTGGTGGATTAGCTTAACCTCTTGTACTGTTTTTGTGGTGGATTAGCTTAATCTCTGGTACTGTGTTTGTGGTGGATTAGCTTAATCTCCGGTACTGTGTTTGTGGTGGACTAGCCTAATCTCTGGTATTGTGTCTGTGGTGGATTAGCTTAACCTCTTGTACTGTTTTTGTGGTGGATTAGCTTAATCTCTGGTACTGTGTTTGTGGTGGATTAGCTTAATCTCTATTACTGTGTTTGTGGTGGATTAGCTTAATCTCTGGTAATGTGTTTGTGGTGGATTAGCTTAATCTCTGGTACCATGTTTGTGGTGGATTAGCTTAATCTCTGGTACCATGTTTGTGGTGGATTAGCTTAACCTCTTGTGCTGTTTTTTTGGTGGATTAGCTTAATCTCTGGTACTGTGTTTGTGGTGAATTAGCTTAATCTCCGGTACTGTGTTTGTGGTGGATTAGCCTAATCTCTGGTATTGTGTTTGTGGTGGATTAGCTTAATCTCCAGTACTGTGTTTGTGGTGGGTTAGCCTAATCTCTGGTATTGTGTTTGTGGTGGATTAGCTTAACCTCTTGTACTGTTTTTGTGGTGGATTAGCTTAATCTCTGGTACTGTGTTTGTGGTGAATTAGCTTAATCTCCGGTACTGTGTTTGTGGTGGATTAGCCTAATCTCTGGTATTGTGTTTGTGGTGGATTAGCTTAACCTCTTGTACTGTTTTTGTGGTGGATTAGCTTAATCTCTGGTACTGTGTTTGTGGTGAATTAGCTTAATCTCCGGTACTGTGTTTGTGGTGGACTAGCCTAATCTCTGGTATTGTGTTTGTGGTGGATTAGCTTAACCTCTTGTACTGTTTTTGTGGTGGATTAGCTTAATCTCTGGTACTGTGTTTGTGGTGGATTAGCTTAATCTCTGGTACTGTGTTTGTGGTGGACTAGCCTAATCTCTGGTATTGTGTCTGTGGTGGATTAGCTTAACCTCTTGTACTGTTTTTGTGGTGGATTAGCTTAATCTCTGGTACTGTGTTTGTGGTGGATTAGCTTAATCTCTATTACTGTGTTTGTGGTGGATTAGCTTAATCTCTGGTAATGTGTTTGTGGTGGATTAGCTTAATCTCTGGTACCATGTTTGTGGTGGATTAGCTTAATCTCTGGTACCATGTTTGTGGTGGATTAGCTTCATCTCTGGTACTGTTTTTGTGGTAGAGTAGCTTAATCTGTGGTACTGTGTTTGTGGTGGATTAGCTTAATCTCTGGTACTGTGTTTGTGGTGGATTAGCTTAATCTCTGGTACTGTGTTTGTGGTGGATTAGCTTAATCTCTGGCACTCTTGGTGGATTAGCTTAATATCTGGCATGCTGGTTCCAGGTAGTGTCTAAATATATTTTTTTTAATTTTTATGAAAGGGTTCCAAAAACATTAAGTTTAAGTGAAATTTATGTACTGAATTCATAATCTTTGTCAAATGTGCTGATGCTGGCTGCTACCAACTTCTTTATTTTCCTCACAAAGATAATGTTTTTGTTTATAAGTCACCCTAAGAACCTGTCTTGACTCCTGTAAATACTTTGTCTGAGTCTAGCCCTTATGCGAGCCACCTAAAGGGCGGTTGCATGCTAGGTCCATTTGTTCTCTAGGTAGTTACATCTGTTAGACCCCTAGAGTCTTTGGGACCTGCCTCGTATTCCTGTAATATAGTTTGGAAGTGCGCCCGCCTAGCGGATATTGACTGATGTGGGGATGCCCCTGTTCTAAGCCAACGTATCCCCTTAAAGCCGTCTTTGAACACAGACATAAAGGACAATGATTATAAACCCTTCCTGACTTCACACCACGTGCCACCCTTGGGTGCACCAGAGTTTGTAGTGGGATACAACCCCCACATGAACGGTTATTTTAATCCCTGCCCTGTGGTGGGGCCTACCATTCCTCACTCAGTCACTCACAGAGATTAAGGTGCTAGTCCCATATACCACCAGTCTGACTCGGGAAACAATGGTTTACAAATAGCCAGCTGTGAGGCTCATGGGTATAATAGAAGTGAAATCAGATGTTTACACCTGCATATTATGTTGCAGTCTATGATAAACATTGCAATAAATAGTTTTATTGTGTCAAAGAAATTATTGTATTAAGTAACTGACAAAATTTAGGTTGAAGCTGAAATAAGACAACAGTTTATAGTGAAAGTATTTTTCACTATTTGTTTGGTTGTGTTGGTGCATTAGTAAAGCACTAGGCTGACATCCTGATAATCTAGGGTTGAATCCAAGATTAATTCCTAAGGTTTGGATAATGTTTATTAAAACCTGACATAAATAAATAACGATTAACAAATGTGGCAAGCTCTTCTATCTGAAAATGAACTTAACTGAAAATTTATCTTTTGTTCTTTTATTTCTTGAGAACAGAAAACAATATATATTCTGTTTTAATTGGTTTTGTGGACATAGTTATCAAAACACTCTGTCAAGTGTCACTCAAAAGATTAAAAAGTATAATGGGGAAGTTAAAAAAACAACAAAAGATGAGACACATTTTACTTCCTTTACACATCAAATTGTTGAACTCATTAAACTGAACAATTTGACTGAATCACTCCTTTATGACTGAATCACTCCTTTATGACTGAATCATTCCTTTATGACTGAATCACTCCTTTATTTTCTATTAAACGCTGACATGGTTTTAACCAGAGAAAGAAAATTAGAGAATAACTTTCTATTGAAGTATTCTCATTTTTTGAATATAGTATTACAGCTTGAGTTGAATTTGAATTGAACTGGAGAAATCTGAGTTTTTTATCCATGGTTTTATAACTACAGTAGGAGTCCGATAATCCGGCACGTTCGGGACCGGCTCGGATATTTCACTTAGATTTTAAAAAGTCACAAATGTCTTTTTGTTTTCTTGACTTTTGGCGTTTAGTATAAAATGTATTTCTAATGATATGGAAATCAATAATTTCTGAAGCACTGTAGCTAGTACAAGCCTCGGCAAAAGAGATAAACTTATTTAGTGATTCTGCAGCTTCTGCCCAGCTGATTTTTTCCTTTTCTTCCGTTTCTGCATTTGAGTCACTTTCTTCAAGATTTTGAGTAGGCTGAGGGTTTACTACACTGTTGATAATGTTCTCATCGGTTAGTTCTTGTTTTTCGGGATGATCCCGAACTACCCCGAAAACTTCCGAATAGCTCTCGATCGTTTTTATTTGCTTTAAAGACACACATTTGGAGAAAATCAAAATTTTTACAATTTTCCGGAGCGATGCCGGACTATCGGGCATTCCGGACTGTTGGATGCCGGACTAATGGACTTCTACTGTACATGAAAGGAGGTCAAATGAAGTAAAACCAGGGGCAAAGCTGGTGGGGGGGGGGGGGGGGCTGAGGCTAAGTCCCTGGCATTTCAACCTCCCTGAAAAACTTGCCCTGCCTTAGAACTAAGATTTGAAGCAACCATATAGTATTCTGCTCTTCAGGGGCTCCCTCACTGTTTATTGAAAGTGTTGTTTTCACATACTGGGGTTTAAAGAAAATAAGGGACAATTGATAAAGTTAAACCAAAGTATTTGCAGAAACTTGTGTGAACAAACATTGATACTAATACAGCAGCTGGTTTTACACTGCAACTCATTAACAGAATAAAATATATTTGGTGTTTTTTGAAGTTGTGGGTCCCATGTATTTTTACTCACTTTGAACTTTATTTTTTCAATTGATTTTTTTTGTACGACATCTTATAATGACATTAGTAGTGAATTTGGTAATAATATTATTACCATGAGCTGAAAATACCATGATTATGATATGATGCATTTCCATTGCCTGTGTTCTGAAACAATTTCCTGAACTTCTGCTGCGTTCCATATTTCTCTTTACAGATCAGACCGCCATTCTATCTAAGCATAATTGTAGTCTGTTAGACATTTTTATTTGGGAAATTGTATGTCCCCTTTCTGATGTTCCAACACAGTTCCACAGTTAGAACAGTTGATATATATTTGACTTTGTTGGGAGCTGCTTCCATCTGGCAAGGCGTTTCGGCTTTGCCTTGACCATGTTAACAGTTTCACCTCAGTCATCCGCTGGGGTTTGCACCCAAACCTTTAACTGGATTACTGGGTTGAATAGAATTCACCAGCAAGTAGGTGATGAATGCTTAGACAGGAGAGACTAATAGACATATTGAGTCTTGTCCCATTTGAAATCCACCCTTTCCTGAACAAAATTCCACTTAGAGATGAACGGAAAGTTGGTTTTCCAGTAATGTTTTGGGAAGCATTAATTTGGTTATTATCATATAATAATTTGGAGATTAAACCTATACCATAGATATTATCTATGCCATAACTGATAATCGTGTTTCACATTATCTGTTTTTCCTGAAGTCAAGTTGATGTTGGCTCATGGTATTAAGTTTGTCTAGTTAATTTACTATAATACTACATATTATATGTTCTAGTATTCTAGTATTTTCAATGCTTGTAAGAGAAACAGGTCTATAATTAGGATCAGAGTTATGTCCTGTTTTAAAAAAAGTGGTTTACATTTGTTAGTTTACAATCTTTGGTATTTTTTGCCCTGCTTTAAGGCTACCTTGTTTTCACAAAATGTTTAGGTTTAATTTTGTTTTATTTTTGTTTTTACAATTAACTGGTCAATTTGTATTGTGGCTACCATACTTACAAACATGACTATCTTTACCCAGTGTTTATGTGTGTACTTATAAAGAAAAATTTTCAGCTTTAAAAAAAGTACAAATATTATGTATTGGTACTGGTAAAAAAAAATTATTATTCTTGCAATGTGATAAAACTTTATGATCATGTTCCTGACACTAAAATCACAAATCATATAGGTTGACTCATATTGATTTGATCATATATATTTGTTTTCTTCAGGTGCTTTGCAGAAGCTCGATGTGTACTAAGAAGTTTGAACAAACATGCACTGGGGGAAATGTTTTCTGTGTCCGACTTGCAGGTAGAAGAAGAAAGGATAACTCAGGAAATTCATGAAACCATACCAGTTATTTTCACAGGTATGCATTGTTCAAGTGTTCGAAACTACACCTATTTTAAGGTGTCTGTAACTTAGGATATTTGTATAGCACATCTCTCCATGCTATCACATTTAACTTGCTCAGTGTGCTCTATTTCCATAATTCAGTTACAGGGGTGGAGAAGGGGGGGGGGGCGTACAAATATACTAGAGAAAGGGCTTTAACCTCTTCTTAAAGCACTCTATTGTTATAAGGCCCTCTGGGGCAAGCTGTTCCATAGCGTAGGTGCCACACTACATGCCCATTGTTTGTGATGCATAAATAAATAGTTATTGTTGCTTCAATTATAGTTAGCTATAACATTTATTTTATAAAACTATATATTCTCTTTGCCAGTTTATTGTTGCTTCAATTATAGTTAGCTATAATATTTTTTTTATAACTATATTCTCTTTGCCAGTCTATTGTTGCTTCAATTATAGTTAGCTATAACATTTATTTTATAACAACTATATTCTCTTTGCCAGTCTATTGTTGCTTCAATTATAGTTAGCTATAACATTTATTTTATAACAACTATATATTCTCTTTGCCAGTCTATTGTTGCTTCAATTATAGTTAGCTATAACATTTTTTTTATAACTATATTCTCTTTGCCAGTCTATTGTTGCTTCAATTATAGTTAGCTATAACATTTATTTTATAACAACTATATTCTCTTTGCCAGTCTATTGTTGCTTCAATTATAGTCAGCTATAACATTTATTTTATAACAACTATATTCTCTTTGCCAGTCTATTGTTGCTTCAATTATAGCTAGCTAGAACATTTTTTTTATAACAACTATATATTCTCTTTGCCAGTCTATTGTTGCTTCAATTATAGCTAGCTATAACATTTTTTTTATAACAACTATATATTCTCTTTGCCAGTCTATTGTTGCTTCAATTATAGCTAGCTATAACATTTATTTTATAACAACTATATTCTCTTTGCCAGTCTATTGTTGCTTCAATTATAGCTAGCTATAACATTTTTTTTATAACAACTATATATTCTCTTTGCCAGTCTATTGTTGCTTCAATTATAGCTAGCTATAACATTTATTTTATAACAACTATATTCTCTTTGCCAGTCTATTGTTGCTTCAATTATAGCTAGCTATAACATTTATTTTATAACAACTATATTCTCTTTGCCAGTCTATTGTTGCTTCAATTATAGCTAGCTATAACATTTTTTTTATAACAACTATATATTCTCTTTGCCAGTCTATTGTTGCTTCAATTATAGCTAGCTATAACATTTATTTTATAACAACTATATTCTCTTTGCCAGTCTATTGTTGCTTCAATTATAGCTAGCTATAACATTTTTTTTATAACAACTATATATTCTCTTTGCCAGTCTATTGTTGCTTCAATTATAGCTAGCTATAACATTTATTTTATAACAACTATATTCTCTTTGCCAGTCTATTGTTGCTTCAATTATAGTTAGCTATAACATTTATTTTATAACAACTATATTCTCTTTGCCAGTCTATTGTTGCTTCAATTATAGTCAGCTATAACATTTATTTTATAACAACTATATTCTCTTTGCCAGTCTATTGTTGCTTCAATTATAGTTAGCTATAACATTTATTTTATAACAACTATATTCTCTTTGCCAGTCTCTTGTTGCTTCAATTATAGTTAGCTATAACATTTATTTTATAACAACTATATTCTCTTTGCCAGTCTATTGTTGCTTCAATTATAGTCAGCTATAACATTTATTTTATAACAACTATATTCTCTTTGCCAGTCTATTGTTGCTTCAATTATAGTCAGCTATAACATTTATTTTATAACAACTATATTCTCTTTGCCAGTCTATTGTTGCTTCAATTATAGTCAGCTATAACATTTATTTTATAACAACTATATTCTCTTTGCCAGTCTCTTGTTGCTTCAATTATAGTTAGCTATAACATTTATTTTATAACAACTATATTCTCTTTGCCAGTTTATTGTTGCTTCAATTATAGTTAGCTATAACATTTATTTTATAACAACTATATTCTCTTTGCCAGTTTATTGTTGCTTCAATTATAGTTAGCTATAACATTTATTTTATAACAACTATATTCTCTTTGCCAGTTTATTGTTGCTTCAATTATAGTTAGCTATAACATTTATTTTATAACAACTATATTCTCTTTGCCAGTCTATTGTTGCTTCAATTATAGCTAGCTATAACATTTTTTTTATAACAACTATATATTCTCTTTGCCAGTCTATTGTTGCTTCAATTATAGCTAGCTATAACATTTATTTTATAACAACTATATTCTCTTTGCCAGTCTATTGTTGCTTCAATTATAGTTAGCTATAACATTTATTTTATAACAACTATATTCTCTTTGCCAGTCTATTGTTGCTTAAATTATAGTTAGCTATAACATTTATTTTATAACAACTATATTCTCTTTGCCAGTCTATTGTTGCTTCAATTATAGCTAGCTATAACATTTATTTTATAACAACTATATTCTCTTTGCCAGTCTATTGTTGCTTAAATTATAGTTAGCTATAACATTTATTTTATAACAACTATATTCTCTTTGCCAGTCTATTGTTGCTTCAATTATAGCTAGCTATAACATTTATTTTATAACAACTATATTCTCTTTGCCAGTCTATTGTTGCTTCAATTATAGCTAGCTATAACATTTATTTTATAACAACTATATTCTCTTTGCCAGTCTATTGTTGCTTCAATTATAGTTAGCTATAACATTTATTTTATAACAACTATATTCTCTTTGCCAGTCTATTGTTGCTTCAATTATAGTTAGCTATAACATTTATTTTATAACAACTATATTCTCTTTGCCAGTCTATTGTTGCTTCAATTATAGTTAGCTATAACATTTATTTTATAACAACTATATTCTCTTTGCCAGTCTATTGTTGCTTCAATTATAGTTAGCTATAACATTTATTTTATAACAACTATATTCTCTTTGCCAGTCTATTGTTGCTTCAATTATAGCTAGCTATAACATTTATTTTATAACAACTATATTCTCTTTGCCAGTCTATTGTTGCTTCAATTATAGTTAGCTATAACATTTATTTTATAACAACTATATTCTCTTTGCCAGTCTATTGTTGCTTCAATTATAGTTAGCTATAACATTTATTTTATAACAACTATATTCTCTTTGCCAGTCTATTGTTGCTTCAATTATAGTTAGCTATAACATTTATTTTATAACAACTATATTCTCTTTGCCAGTTTATTGTTGCTTCAATTATAGTTAGCTATAACATTTATTTTATAACAACTATATTCTCTTTGCCAGTCTCTTGTTGCTTCAATTATAGTTAGCTATAACATTTATTTTATAACAACTATATTCTCTTTGCCAGTTTATTGTTGCTTCAATTATAGTTAGCTATAACATTTATTTTATAACAACTATATTCTCTTTGCCAGTTTATTGTTGCTTCAATTATAGTTAGCTATAACATTTATTTTATAACAACTATATTCTCTTTGCCAGTCTATTGTTGCTTCAATTATAGTTAGCTATAACATTTATTTTATAACAACTATATTCTCTTTGCCAGTCTATTGTTGCTTCAATTATAGTTAGCTATAACATTTATTTTATAACAACTATATTCTCTTTGCCAGTCTATTGTTGCTTCAATTATAGCTAGCTATAACATTTATTTTATAACAACTATATTCTCTTTGCCAGTCTATTGTTGCTTCAATTATAGCTAGCTATAACATTTATTTTATAACAACTATATTCTCTTTGCCAGTCTATTGTTGCTTCAATTATAGTTAGCTATAACATTTATTTTATAACAACTATATTCTCTTTGCCAGTCTATTGTTGCTTCAATTATAGTTAGCTATAACATTTATTTTATAACAACCATATTCTCTTTGCCAGTCTATTGTTGCTTCAATTATAGTTAGCTATAACATTTATTTTATAACAACTATATTCTCTTTGCCAGTCTATTGTTGCTTCAATTATAGTTAGCTATAACATTTATTTTATAACAACTATATTCTCTTTGCCAGTCTATTGTTGCTTCAATTATAGTTAGCTATAACATTTATTTTATAACAACTATATTCTCTTTGCCAGTCTATTGTTGCTTCAATTATAGTTAGCTATAACATTTATTTTATAACAACTATATTCTCTTTGCCAGTCTATTGTTGCTTCAATTATAGTTAGCTATAACATTTATTTTATAACAACTATATTCTCTTTGCCAGTCTATTGTTGCTTCAATTATAGTTAGCTATAACATTTATTTTATAACAACTATATTCTCTTTTCACTTTCTTTCTATCTCTTTTTGTTCCCTCTCACAATTTCTCTCTCTCTAGCTGACTTTGTCTATTTCTCTATTTGTTTTGCCTAAACAAACATACACAACTAGAATAGTTGAAATAAATTTAGCCATCTGACACACTGAGCATATTCACTTTTTGGAATTACTAGTGATACAAATATTATAGCAGATGTGTATTGTTGTTTTTATAGAGGCATTTGTACAATTTATTTAGGGATAAAGAAGAAGTAAAGTTCACTAAAGGACTGATGATACTTTTTACTGAGTCAAACCTTCCAATAGCAATGCAAACCTTTTTTTATTATTTATGTTTTCAATGACACAAATATATTATTAAAAAATCATCTCAATCACCAAAAACACACCAGCCAAAAAAATAATTGTTTAGTTGTCATTGTTGTATTTTTTTATATAATGGTAGTTTGTTTATTCTGTTTTATTAACATCTTTATTTTTTTTTTATTCCTGTTAAAAACTTGGTTTTATACTGCAAGGAACTGTAGAGTGAGCATGCTACTGCTGTTGCTGCTAAATAAATTTTCAATATGAAGGTTAAATAGGAATCAGAACATAAAAAAGGATGTTGTTTTTTTCAATAATAATTAAACAGCCTTTATGATTGTCTTTACAATTTGCCCTGGCAATTCTTCTAGGCAACAACCAACTGGCTAGGGAGAGACTGAAATTATTATTAGAGCACATCAACTACAGGTGTGAGAACCATCCGGAACTGTCAACATTGTTGAACTTGATTGGACTGACCGAGCAGAGAGGTAAGCCTACAGTAACTATAGAAACTCATAATTTTCAATCAATAGAATGTAAAGATAAGTTTACAGACAGTTTAGTCCCCTGGATTGAATCGATGCAGAGTGCATTTAGTAATTACTGAAACTATTGACAAGTCTTAAAGTGTATGCATGCATACAAGTTCACAAGAAAAAACATTTCCGGTCAAATTCGATCATTTTATTCGAAACATGTCTGTGTGCTGGGTTACTGGTTGTACGAACATTTGTTGACGATTAAAATTTCTTTCATTTCAGAAACATGTTTACAAAAGAAAACAATGCATTGTGAAAGTCAGAAGGGAATAATCACCTTTTTACAATATCAAACTTATTGCTTAATGCAAAAGAATTTTTGTTATTCGTTTTTATGAATCTACGAATTTTGTTTTTTAATAACCAAGAAAATGCAACTCTTGACTAATTTATTTTATAAACAAGCTACATGCGACTAACACTTCAGTATTAATTATCGCCTACTCCCTTTTGATGTTAAAAACGGATTCCTCATAACAAATATTGTATCCTTTGTATAATCCTAAAAGACTAGAACTAGCCGTCGAGGTTGAAATCAACTGTCAATAACCAGCAAAAGCATGCTTTTTTGTTTATGGAAATGCCTAAAATAATTAAACATTTAAAAATAGAACCGGAAGTTTACGATCACACCAGTTCAAAAGGTCACGCCTAATTAAGACTTGTCAATTGTTTGCCTTTCTGTATGCAACTAAATCCAATGCTGACAGTAATGACAAAACTACTGATGTGTGTTCCTTTCTCAAATATGATCTCATCTCTTTAGCAGGCACAACTGAAATAAAAGTAACAGAAATCTTAGTCATCATCAATGTTTTATAAAAATATATTATCATGTATTTTGTATCATGTGTCTTGTATCATGTATCTTGTATCATGCCTTATTTATCTTGTATCGGGTATCTTGTATTATGTATCTCATATCATGTGTCCGTTTTGCTGTGAGGCAGTCACTTGATGCTTTTCTCCTTCTCTGGGTGCTTGTATCAATCTTGTCCACTTATTTCTCTTGGTGGCTCCACTCTAAAACTTGACAAAAAAAATTCTAGGGGACATTGACTGAGTGGTGCATAGCAATTGTTCAATTGTTATTAGTCACATTGTATCTAGTACTAGCTAAATTATCCGGCGTCGCCAGATAAATAACAAATATTACTATTATTTACTGAAAACATTTAAGAAAGTATTTTAAAATAAATATTGTAATCCGGTTAAAAATAGGCATGTCTTTTTATTTAACAAAAAGTTGGGACTATCCCTGGCTAAGACTCGAACAGTCGTCTCCTGCATGTCTAATTAGTTAACTTATTAGATTTACTTTCTGTAAACATTTTAGGAAAGCTTTAAGAAATGCAATTAAGTTCATCTAATTGCCCGGTGATATCTGGGGAAAAAATTACATAGGCATATACATATAGCCACAGATGAAAAATGTATAAACTACAATGAACAGAAAGTTATAATATTTTTTTTAATATTGTTATTATTTATTTACTGAAAGCATTTAAGAAATTAATTGAAAATACAAATTGTAATCGGGTTAAAGAAAAGCACGTCTTTTTATTTAACAAAAAGTCTGCACTATCCCTGCATAAGAATTGAACACCCATCTCCCGCATGCATCTAACATTTAAATAAATAGATTTTACTTAGTGAAAACATTTTAGGAAAACTTTCAAGTTCTAAAATTATTTACAATATTTAAATAAAATTTAAATAAATATTAATGGACATTTTTTTAAGTAGAAAAAGAAAAAAATAGTTATCATTGGGGAATCGAACCCAAGTCGCTTGAATGGCAGTCGAATATGCTAACTACTGAGCTAGGGAGAACGCATCCCGGATGCCAGACCGCAAAAGGAAAATATGAGACAATAGGGTCACATGTTTTTAAGTTAACCAATGAGGATCGGATACCACACACAAAGTCTACTTTATATATAGAAATGCAGTTCTAGGCATCCATAATACAGATATATTTAATTACATTGCATCTAGTCATGTAGTTTTACGTGTCCATCATACAGTTGATATTTAATCACATTGCATCTACCATTATCTAGTATAATATGTTGTTTGACATGTCCACAAAAATGTATTGAAATATCTATGCCTTATTACTTTTTTTAATTACTTAAATAGCTTTTAGTGATTTAGCTGACTTTAGATGGAAGCTTGCATGAGAAATGTGGAGACATAAATATAGAATTGAAATCAAGTTAGCCTATTGACAAGTCTTAAATATTAAGCTTGCATAAAGGTTCAAGGTGTACAACGTTTCCGGTCCCATTCGTTCATATGCTATAAAAAAAGTCTTTGTGCTGAGTTGCTGGTTTTCCTGTGAATAATAAAAGATGTAGTGGATTAAATTTTATTTCATTTCCAAAAGATGTTGCAGAATAAAAACGATGGATTATGAACGTCAGACGTGAAGAATCACATATTTATAATCTCAAACTTATTGCTTGATGCAAAAGAATTTTCTTTTCTTGTTTTTGTTTATCTACAGATTGTGTATTTTTAATAACCAAGGATGCAATTCTTGACTAATTTATTTTTTGAACAAAGCTACATTTAACTTAATGCGGCTAACACTTTGAGTATTAATTATCGCCTACTCACTTTTGATGTTAAAAACGGATTCCTCATAACTAATCTTGTAACTTTTGTATATTTCTAAAAGACCAGAACTGGCCTTTGAGGGTGAAATCAATTGTCAAACACCAGTAAAAGCATGATATTTTGTTAACGGAAATGCCTGAAATGGCACCGGAAGTTCATGATCATTTCCATTTGAAAAGGTCAGGATTCATTATAAAGACTTGTCAATATATTCTATCATTTTTTTTTTGTTTTTCAGGCAATAATGACCTTGACAGTGCCATCAAGTGGTACAGACTTTCCTATAATGAAAGAATGTACTTGTATAAAGTGAATCCAGAAAATTTACTAGCAGTTCTCAACAACATTGCCATGATTCTGCTGGAAAAGGGAGAGTTAGGTAATCTTGAATAATCTCACTATACCATAAGTGCATTGAGTAAAGTAACCCTAGTTAGGTAATCTTGAATAATCTCACTATACCATAAGTGCATTGAGTAAAGTAACCCTTTCTAATTGACTAAGAAGGTCTAGAATAAACAAATTCTCTGCTCTGACTTACTTTTACCATGTGTCTTTATCTCTACTAGGGTCACAAAAACTTATATTCTTGAAAAAAATCTCTTTAGTTGACTGACTTTTACTATACAAGAATAGTTTTAAATTATCCTACATTCTCTCTCTATTTGAATGTATTCAATACACTGATCTAAAAAGTGCTAAATCTGGAAAGAAAAAGGTCTTCTGTGTTATTTTTAGTTTTGGTCTAGGTGTGTTAATACTAATAAAGATGGAATGAAAAATATTGAGAAATAATACAATTGTGATCATTACAGAGTAAATTTTTTTTTTTTTTAAACTTTAGATCAAAATCACGGACCAAATATTTAGATTTTGTGTGCGCGTAACTTTACATGGACTAGCCTAAATGGAAATAATCCCTCGGATATAGGATATTCATTCATGAAATAATAACTGACAGGGATGAAGTCAGGATTTTTGTCGATGTGGAGGGCTGAAATTTTGCACTGAAAATGTTTACCAAATGTGTACGCAAATTGGCTAGAGAAGCAGCGGTCACTAGTGTCTGTGGCCACAGCATGCTAGGAGATTGTGTAGCCAGCACAATTCCCAACTGCCTTCACTTTTCCCCAACAAATGTCAGGTGGGTAGACTAAGGGACACCTTCCAGACCCATAAAGAAATCCTAGCTGTGACCATAATTAGATCCCAGAACCTTCGGTAGAGGCTGGGTAGGGGCTGGGTAGGAGCTGGGTAGGGGCTGGGTAGCGAGGGCAAGTGTGTTAAGGAACTTCTAAGGTCACAAATTGATTACAGCCTCCAGGTGCTGATATGCCTCTATGCCTCTGATATGGCAAATAGCTGATAGAAGTGATTATATAGCCGGATATTGGGCTTGTAATGGAATGGTTAAAATTTGTGTTTCCCTGTTTCAATATTATTTTTAAATTATGTGTTATTTATGTATATATACTTAGTAAAACCATAGACTATAATAAGATGGATCACTTGCTCTATTTTTAGAGCTTATATGTACTTTTTTTTCCGTGCGCAACCAATAAGGCAACCAGTAAGGCAACCAATAAGGCAACCAATAAGGCAACCAATAAGGCAACCAATAAGGCAACCAATAAGGCAACCAATAAGGCAACCAATAAGGCAACCAATAAGGCAACCAGTAAGGCAACCAATAAGGCAACCAATAAGGCAACCAATAAGGCAACCAATAAGGCAACCAATAAGGCAACCAATAAGGCAACCAATAAGGCAACCAATAAGGCAACCAATAAGGCAACCAATAAGGCAACCAATAAGGCAACCAATAAGGCAACCAATAAGGCAACCAATAAGGCAACCAATAAGGCAACCAATAAGGCAACCAATAAGGCAACCAATAAGACAACCAATAAGACAACCAATAAGGCAACCAATAAGGCAACCAATAAGACAACCAATAAGGCAACCAATAAGGCAACCAATAAGACTGTCTTAAATTACTTCTACGCTCCTCGTTGTTTCTTAAATGTTTCCACTGTATAGAACTTACGATTTAAATTTTTCATTGAGAAAATTGAAGCGATTCAATAAAACGGAAGTGCAAAAGAAACAACGAATCGGAAATTCCAAAAAGCAGTCTTTTGAGTCATTAATTAGCAGAATTACTAAAGCAAGCGGTCCATTTGTATTATAGTCTATGATAAAACTGCTTATCTAATTGTTTGTCCATTACATATTTGTGTAGAATTTAATTGAGAAAGAAATTAATTTGTTCATCACAGATCAATGCATCAAATATTTAAATCAAGCTCTTGAAATTCGTCGTGAATGTGGCTGGAGACATTATTATACTGCCTTGACCTTGACCCACTTGAGTGAAGTTTATATGAAATGGTATGCTATTAAAGTTTTATTTTTTTTAAAGACTACACAAAAACATTCTGCACAATTTTCAACTAACTTTGTGGTAAAAAAAATCTTTTCTAACACTTAAACAACAGCAGAAGAGGAGAGGTTTGAGTGTTTGAAAAATGAAAATTCAGGGAAGGTTTATCAGATTATGTCAAGGATTTAATAAGCTTTAAAATATTTTAAAAAATGAAGAAGGTTGAGGTCTGAATTTTTGTTTTTTAAAAAGTTATTATTCAAACAATTAACAATGTCGGTCGTAGACCTAAATGCCTGACTTCAGCTGTCAAAAAAAAAAGATTATATTTTATTAAACACTTGCTTTAACTTTAACTAAACTTTCACTTGAAATGTATAATCCATACATTGCCAAAAATAGCCATGAACTTTCTTTATTAACAAATTTGGGATTGGAGTTTATAAAAGAAAATAAAACATTAATGTACCTAAGTAGTTATACGGGTTCCTGTCTGAAATTGGTTTTGGCCCAAGCCACAAATTTAGAATTTCTAAAATTCATAATTATCTTTTTTTTTCAAATAAAATATTTAGCAAACTTTCAAATTATAGTAATATATTTATATATTATTATTGTCTACATTGCAGTCATAATTTCTCAGAGGCTTATAAGAAAGCTTTGGAAGCTGAAAAAATTCTGAAATTGACAACAAAACAACATGACATGAGACTGAGAATTAATCTTACTTTAGCACACATCAGGGTTGTACTGAGACAGATAATGGATTCTGAGTCAGCCAAAGAGGAGTCTCTGGGATCTCCTTTTGAACCATGCAATAGAAACAATGGAGGGAGTGTGCCTTGCCAAGAACATGAGGAGAATGTCCCCAAATTTGAAGCGCTGATAACAAATTTTAACTTCTCAGCACCAGAAGACCCGTCCTTTAGTAGTAATGCTAGTTATGATCAGAGCTGCAGACTGAAGGGCAATTATCTAACTCATACAGCACCTCAGTATGCTGGACTAGGTGGGGCTCCAGCCTTTCCTTTCCAGGCTGTGGGTTCTATTGACATTGAGGCAGCGGATCTCAGTAACACAGCCAAAGACTTCCTGGAGCTCAGCCTGAACATCTTTAAAGACAGCAGCACCCTCAGCGATGACGGCCACAAGAACTGCCTGGCAGCGTACACACACGCCATGGTTCTGAACTGGGGGGATGACGAGAGGCGTGCCCAGTATAAAGAGGCCATCCTAGAGTACATCAAAAGCAACCCAGATATTGAGTCAACCATATTCAAGAGCCCTGTTACTCTGAACTCAAGGTATGAACTGCTCAGGCAGCAGGCTCCACTGTACTATTACATCAAGGACACACCAGTTGAAAACCTGAACCTCCCCAGATTCTTACAGCTGATGGTTTCATCATGTCACATTTGTGCTTATGTAAGAAATGTTTATACACAGGAAATGTGGTCCCGGGAAGTTCAGTATCTGATGTTCACTAGACGAGAGAAGGAGAGGTTCTTACAGGAACTTGATAAAATGCGGGTTGACCTTCACATTTCCTCCATCCCTGACCTGGACCCTCAATCTTCTCAAACTTGTGCCGCCAATGTTAGTTTTAAGTCTCAGGCACTTCAAAGTGACAGCAACAAAGAGGCCAATGAGCTTCCAGACTTTAGTAAAATTATGGCCAACTCCACAGATTTTGAAGCCAGTTCACTTGCAACAATAGCCATGACCTATCCAGAGGTTGCACACAGTGGTGTGGACAAACTGTGTGAGCAATTGCATTCAGCTGACAACAATCTGTCACAGCCTGTGGAGTCGCCAAAAGTTATCCAAGACCAGAGGATCCTGTTAGATAGATTCGCGCAAAGGGAGAAAACTGACTGCAAACCCTTGGAGTTTGGGGCAGTTGGCGGCTTCAACATCACCAATGCAGATGCTGACTATAACTTGGTTGAGTCCGGCATACATGAGAAGAAAGGGTCCCTAGGGTCAAAGGTTATAGCAAATAATAGAGAGCCCGTTGAACAAAGTGAGTTTGATCAATTAGGACATCCATATAGATCTATTAATGATCCATATATGCATTCAATGGGTCAATATGGTCATTATAAACATTCTGCTAACCAACAAAATCCTCTTTCAGGTCAACAGTCTGTGATTATAAATCTTGAAACTACCAGTAAAATGGCATTGCAGTTGGCCTTGAGTCCAGCTGAGCCTTCAGACATCCATCAGTCATCATTGTACCCTAAAACACAAAGGTCTCAAGTAACACAATCAAGTGATCCTACACCAAATCATGAATCACTATCAAAATCTCATGAAGATTCCTATTCAAAATGCCAATTTGTTCAGCAGTTAATTATGGACCCAAGTTTGATCAGTCCTTTCCCAGAAACAGGCGGTTCAACTTATACTTCTGCAAGTATGAAAGGAATTTCCCAGGCTGAAATCAGTTCATCTTTAGGAGCAGCAGGAGCCAGGGCCCACTCTGGCATAAATCTGTCCATTTCTGGGGTTGGCTCAAGCAGCATTTCTGCTCCCCATGAAGGGCAGAGAGCTTCCATGACTGAAAGTGGTTTTGCAGGATCCCTGTTTGGCTCAAGCCTAGATGATCCTCATTCTGAGATATGTGACTCTCATCCAGAGGTAGGTGACCTCCAGCAACATGCACAAACACATAACTTGATGAGCAACTTGAGCAATGGGACTGATGAAAGTGGCTATTTATCAAGAGGTGCAAAACCAAAAACACCACAGCACTGTGTCCCATTACTAACTTCATGGTCATCAGACTCAGACACTGCTCCAAGCTTTCTGGAGTCTCAACCTGATTTATCTAGCTACCAACCTAGAGGGCCAACAGAAGACAGTGAGTTTTCCATATGTGTATCTTATTCATATTCTGACTGCAGGGAACCTGATGAAGACTCTTGGTGCGATACTATTACTAATAGTAATACCACCCTTACTCCTAGATGTGGGAGTAAAACAAATGACTCGAATAGCTATCACAGAAGTGATAGTAAATTATCTGACAAAGACTCCAGTCATGACAATTCAAAATGAGATTTAATTACATTTTTGATCTACAGGGAGTCCAAAGTTGCTCATTTTATTGTTAGTCTTCAGAGTGCTGAGAATTCAACTCATGACCTTATCAAAATGCTGCTAAATTTCACTGCCAATATTGTTTGTATGACTTGTATGGAGATGAATTTTTTTAATCTTTCATTTTCTCTTTTCAATTTGTAGATAAACATTTTCTTCTCACAGATTTAAAATTACTTTTTTCAGTTTAAGTCCCAGTACCGGTGCTTTTTTCTTGTTCCTGATAAAAGTTATAACAAATTTGTGTATCTCCATATTTTAATGTTATTAACAATAATAATTACTATAAATATTTTTTGAGTAGCCTATAGATGTATTTCAAATTATATAATTTTGTTTCTATATTGCTCTTTTATTGGTCCATACACTATGTCAATTATTTATAATTATAAGTCTTAGTCTTAGTTAATTAGTTCAATGTTACACATTTATGCACAATAAAATTAAAACGTCTAACTTTATAGATCAAACTATCTTATGTAACTATATTTTAATACAATGATTACAATACAATGTTAAGCACAAGATTCTATTTTATGATAACATTTGTAGACACTGGTAATGCAAACTGACAAATTATACCTTGAACTTGAACATGTCAGATGGGATAAGCATTTAATTCATTTATTGATATTTATTGTTTTCATTTCATTTATGAATTTATGGCTAGTGCCTAACCTTTGAAAATCATATTGTGCCTGTGTTTAAAGTTTCATTGTAATGTGAACTGAATATGTTAAGCAGTACAACATATCCACTTTTTCTTGCCTGTGGACTACTTATCTTATACATTACAGACGCTACTTCTATAAAGAAGATTATTGCGTCCTACGCTCATCCGTACTAATATGCATACAAATTAAAATACAACAACCATTTTCTGGATACCAATCAACATGTAGGTCTTCTTGTCATTTGAATATGTGTGGGCTAATTTTTGAACAAAATTTTAAATCTACATAATTTCATTAAGTAAAATATATTTGTAACTAGTCCTATCTAATATCTACATGTCAAACTAATTAGGTACTCAAAACTGATTTTAATTTTTCAAGATATTGATATTTTTTTATGTTTAATAGAAAGACAAAATGATTCTAAGAACTTTGATACCAATTTTATGACTGTATGTTAATTTTTAAGAAAGTTATGAAATTTTGAAATTTTACAAGTGGGTTACCTTTAGCCACCTCACAAAGTCCTATTTTTAGAAGTCATTATCTCAAAAAGTATATTGGCTATGGCTAAGTTACTTTGTTTACAAACACAAAAGTTTGTAGAGAAGAGACCCAATTTTTTTCGCGAATGTGGGGCATTTGAAAAATATACAAATATAGATGTAAAAATCATTTTTCATACTTTTTACAGTTTTTTTCAAGGGAGACAAAAAACGCAAATCTGACCTATTTTAAAAAAATCCCTAAAAATTACCTAATTTTAGTAGAAGCTTATGTTATATATCAAATTGAAGGTAATTCAATGCTCTATAGAGACCTACTAAATTGGCACTGTTTCAAATTATCAAAATTTAATTATTTTTATTGAAACAAAGTGTTCTAGTTCTAGCAAAAATTTTCGTTTTTTAGCCATTTATAAATATTCGCGAAAATTTAACGAATCTTTGTAAATGTACAAATATTATGTTCATTTAAAGTACACAACTTTTATAGTAAAAAAAATTTCTAAAATGTACTGTATAAGTAGTTATACGGACAAAGATTGTCAATCATGTACTTGAAAGTAAAACAAACAAAAGCAGTTTTTATATAGTGTAAGACTCGAGCATTAAACATTAAATAAGGCAAGTTAGTACATTATTTCATAATACACATTTTAAGGTAACAGTTATACGTGTTTTATTTTAAAGAGAAAGTTTTCAAATGTTAATTAAAGGTTTAAAATAACAACCATTGGCTATTGTTTAGGTTTAGACCATTTATCCTATTGATAGTAGTAACAATAATATGAATAATCAGTTATATTTCATAACTAAAAACAAAATATATTAGTACAATATAAACTTTAAACTGTTCATTATATTACTTGTACATTTGATTTGATTTGGTTTCTCTATTTTTTTTACATTGGTATAAAGTATAAATACCTATATCTAATGGTCCTTAACACTAACCAAGAACGCCTATCACAAGCATTATATTCTAAGCTGTAGTTTTTTGTATAGATAAATATTTAAAGAAGTTTCACTATTGATATTTCGATAACAAATTAATTGTTCAGTAGTTTAGGGGGTTATTGTGCATTATTTGAGACTTAGCCCCGTTCGTTCATTATTGCACTTCACCCACCCCAGCACTTAATACTAGTTGTGTTCGCTGTCCACCAATCTTTCCTACTTTTCACTATTTGCCACCCCCACTACGCTACTAGTAATAATACATTTTTAGCTCATACACTTTTATTTTAATTATACATTAACAATTATGAAACATATCTCTTATATCGACCTAATTTTAACTTTCATCTATTAGTAGTTCGCAAAAATATATTTGTTTTAATATCAGAACAAACCGTCTTTTCGACCTCTTGCAGTGTACGTTTCGCCCTTACCCCCCCCCCCCCACACACACACACACATATAAAGTGGTACGATCCTACCCTATGTTCCCCTCCCAAACCCTCCTATTTTGTTTTTATTTGGTCCAGATCAGAATACAGAGGGTAGGCCTATATGCATATAGGCCACGAAGTTGGCAATGCAGTAAAATCTATGATTTTATTGGCAGGCTGTTGCTGAATGAATTAGTATAAACGCATGAAAATTTATAAATAAAATGTATTAGCCTATATAAAGTCACTTTATTGACCCCCTTCCCTCCCACATTTCAACAACTGTAAATTTTTTCAATAACCCAGTTTTCTGTATTTTGTTGACATAATTAATATACGACCCCTTATGTAGGCTATTTGATTATGACTGATTGTAATTAGACTTTTTCCTAGGCAATACATAGAAATTCACAAACATAATAAATATATATAATAACCGTTAATAAACGTATAACAAATCGGGGGTATACAATAAACTTTTAATTTCATGCTAGATCTGATAATCTTATTAGAATTATTATTATTAGGCCTACGCATGACAAACCATTATTCAATAAATGTTTAAAAAATGACTTAGCCCTACCGATGAATTATTAAACATATGCCATGGAAGAATTAAGAATGCAGATATAATAATAGTATTGTATTATTTTAAAGAGTAAAATATGTCTTTTATTACCCATATTAGACTTGTCCGAGTAGTCCTCATAGCTATTGCATTTTGTAGGCCTTATGAGTGTAGACTAGACAATATTTTTGTACATTTATGTGCTGAAAATAGCTTCGCTTCCACAAAAACTAAATAAAATACTGTCTGGTTCTATTTAAATGTTATTATAAGTGTGTAAAACCACTTAATTATATACTTAATTCGTTTAATTAATAATATTTTCCATAGCTTCGCTAGTCCACCAAAGGTCAAATTTACTATTGTTTACATTGACAACAGATTGAAGATACCTTTTGCATGTCAAATTACATATTATAATATTATTTCCTGGAAATAAAAAGTATCAATTCAATATCTTTAGCATATCTACTTTAAAATAAATGTAATTTTAGTTTATTTTATGACAAGAAAAAAATTAGGCTTATCCTTAAACTTAATAGGGGTTTGGAGACTCGAGAACAAGTGATTTTAAGTGGTAAATCTAAAACAATTTTATTAAAATTAAATAAATATAATAATATACACATACATTTTTTAACATAAAATTAATTTTATATTATTAATCTATGATATTGAATAGTTTTACTTAACTACTAAAGTGATAAAATCCGATACGGCGCCTTTATTGGTAACGACCCTTCAAATAGCGGAGATCGCGGCAGACATGTTTTTACGGCAGTAAAATACTATTTCATAGGGTTTATCTTGCGCGTTAGGCAAAATGTGCCATAATATATAGACCATAGGTTCTCAACGGGGGCGATATCGCCCCCCTGGGGGCGATGAGAAGCTTTAGGGGGGCGATTGGGGGGCGATGAAGGGCAAGTGGGCGGTACATACGTACCTGCTATAATTTCAACAACTCAGCTATTTGAATCTATTAGTTTTTGGATGAAATATGATGTAAACGCAAGTGCTACTAAATATCTGATATCCCCCAACAGTATGCATACATATTATTGAACAAATAAGAATCGCTATGACTTTTCGATGAAGTAGGGGTTAGTAGGCCTACTTGGCAAATATGTTATGCGGCCGTCTCGTCTTATGGTTGGTTCACCGGACTGTCGCCTTAACATCGGCTAATATTACTAATTTTACCGAGATGTCCTTTAATGCGTTTGAATCCTTTGTAAAGAGGTAACTACAATAACTGAGCGGTATAGATACGTAGTAATTATACAAACTGGGTAGTTATTTAAATGTTTGAAAATATTCATATAAATTCTTTAGTCATATAATATTTATACAATTTTCAAATAATTTTTACAGGTCTATCATATCATTTTAAAGTTATAAATGCAAGCCATTCAGTTTTTCATAAAAGAAAAACAAATTGAAATATTACCTAAAATGAAAAGGGTTAATTATCTCCCTTTAATTAACAAATGTTTCCGCTAAAATTAAGTTGGGGGGCGGTGAGCGGAAAAAAAATGTAAAAGGGGGCGGTGAGCCGAAAAAGATTGAGAACGTATGATATAGACTAATAATTCTTTCATATTTTTACAGGAAAATGGACCAGCTTTTTGATGATGTTTATAAAAAATCTTAAAAATGATTTTTTCTTAAAAAATAAACTATTTTTCTTAGATAATTTAAATATTAAAAATGTTTAACATAAACAATCAATTTTAAATACATATGGTGATAAAGGCCATTTATTCATATACAATCGAGTGAAAAAATTATCTTTCTATCATGAATGGCACTTTTTGCCTAGACGATTTAGTACAAAAGGTGTCGAAAACTTAAAATCGCGCAAAAAACGGAAGCCAGTTTTGAGTACCTAAACTAATGTTTTGTTATAGTAGGGGATAGCTATGGCTTAAAAATTACATTCTCTTAGGATTATTAGGACAAAACTTATCTCCTATGCCTTTCTGGGCTAAAAAGTATGGTATTTATTAATATAATTATGTTTATAATTTATATTTAATTTTCTGTGACAAAAAGTTGAAAAACTGGAGGACTCACAAAGGTTTATAGTTATAGAGAATATTTTTCACACAAATTTATGAATTGCAAAACTAAAGAAAAAATTGACGCTTTTACTTTTCCACTGGGCTAGTGAAGCAGTTCTAATGCCAAACATCTTATTTTTCTTTACTGTCTTGTACCTTAACACTAATCAGATCTGAGTAAATTATGAGGACCATTATTATATTATAATTTATAATGCACAGTGGCAAAGCTGGCAACATGTTTGGCTGGCATACCGCAAGAATCTGGTAAATGTTAGGTTAGGATTTATCCTTTGTTCCCGGGTCTGGAGGGTGTCCCTGATGGGCATTGTGCAGGTCACACACCCCTAGTATTATGCAGTGGACACAGAAACTGGTGAACACTGCTTGACTAACCCTGTGGATCAATTTGGTCTGTTGGTATTGGTATATTTTACTTTATTTTTTAATGCGGACCATGGAAATATTCTGACATTTTTACCATATACTGAACACAAGATGGTAACCTAACACTCAGCCAAATCATGTTAACTGGAAATTGTGATTTTTTTTTTTGGTAAACCATAACTTTTATTAAAATTAAAATATAACTTTTATTAAAATTGTATTATCTTTGTACAGTGGTACTGACCATATTTATTGTCAATCATTTTATTTGATTAATGCATATTTAATATACTACACTACAGTATTGTTGACATTATGGCTTGTTTGAAACATTATGCAATGGATAAATAGGTTTGTGCATACTAGTTAATGTACAGTATTACATTATTATTATACTATAGTAATACAATACACTTGAACTTTGATCAAAATATATTTTGATTGGTACATTATTTCTAGTTTTTTAATGTATACATTTTCTTAAGTCTTATTACATTAACACATGTTACACTAGAATACAGAGAATAATTTACTGTGTAAATCTTCCTTACAAATAGCTATTTTACCAACACTCCTAATGTGTGAGGCTTGTTTATTCTCACAAAATGATAGTCAAGTACTACTACTAGTATGAGTATGATGGGAATGTAGCTGATAAATTGAAAGTAAAGATACATTATTCTATCAATGACAAGATATAATCCAATTCTGAATCATTACTAATTAATTACTGTTTCTTTCACTAAGATATAAAATTGTCTTCATAAACATAATGTACTAGTAATGCTTTTAGAGTAGTAGTAGAGTAGTAATAGGTCTTCTCTATGGTCATTATTTTAAAATTAAATACAAAAATCCATCATGAATGATAACTTTTGTTATCTTAATCTTCAACAAGTGAAACATTAAAACAAAGTCTTGACAGTTTTACATATAAATTTACTTTGTAATATACATTTAAAAACCAAATAATCATAACAATGCTTAATAGAAATCCAATGAAAAATGGATTGAATGAAAAACCAATACACACGTGATTACCAAGGCAAGTTAAGAATACACAAATTTTAATGTAAATTAAAAAAACAAACATTTTCTATTGAACACAAGAAAATACATACCAATAATTAATAAAGCAAAAGGGAAAGTTATAAAAAAAGTTAACTAATTTACAATAGCTGTAAAATTCTAGACCATATCAAAAGCATATGAACAGAACTTTAAATGAAATGAGGCATATGACATTTCACACCTTTCTTTTTTAATTAGCTTCTAGTAGTTTTAATATTGTAGCAAAGTTCAAATACTATGGGCAAAAAAATCATACAAGCTTTGTATGAAGTAATGATTTATATGCATTAAAAACATTTCGGTGCTAAATAAAACTGATGCAATCACTTGAGTAATGTGCAGGGTTGTAATTATACACAATCTACACAAATTAACAGCACAGGACAAATTTAATGTGAGGCTAGTGGTAGTAAAAGCTATGTACACAACAGTTAAGGAATCTTCAGTCAAAAATATGACCACACACAAGGCCATTCCTACCAACTGGTCTATGTATAGAGCCACAACAAATGGTTGCTAAATTCAACACAACATAAACAACCAATCATCCTTTAGAAAACCTTGGGAGAAAAAAAAATCATTCTATCATGTGCACACTTAAATCATTCACCTCTAGTGTTTGGTTTTATTTGAACTCAAATTGAAAAATAAAGTAAATTATCTGCCTTGATCCCACCATTATATTTACCGTTAATCTAACAGTATCTTCAAAGAACTAATAGTTTACTACAAATGATGCTCCTTACAAACAATTTTGATTAAAAGAATTTAAATGGGGAATAAAAACATCTCAATATTAGAATTAGAAGAAATAAAATGACAACAAACAATACAGCAACAAGAGACTTATTTTAAGACGGCAATCATTTTAGACAGTTTCGTTCCCTAATTTTAAAGTGTCATCAAACTACGGTAATATGGTGAATCTTACTGTAGAAAGTATCAGTAAGTAAAGCCTGAGAAAACTTGCTACATACTGATCTGTTAAATATACTAAAATTTCCAAGGAAAATAGTACAACTGGGGAAGCACATTATGAACTATCAAAATAAAAGCCAGATGTATAATTATGAGTAATTTATGAGTATAAAATTATGTAGTACATACATAAATTTATGCCATTATTTTCAACTAGCTTTTTAAAATGGTATAATATTGTAAACATTTGTAGCTCTAATGATAATGTCTTCAAAAGGATCAAGCATAAAATGTATAGGGAACAAGGCTTTGTGCAATTAGGACATAGTACCAAGTACACTAAGTTTTAATTTTTGGGGATAAGGAAAAAGATTAAATGTTCGCAGTTAACAATATGATCACAGCTCGTTAACATCTTGCATGTTATAGTTAAAAAATACAGTAACATTACTATAAAACCATAATAGAATCAATTACTTTCATATTCAATTTCAAAAAGATTTCAAAAGAACTTGAGACATTGTGAGAGAAAATGTTAATACAACATAATATTCATAGCATGTCAATAAATAAAATTAACTAGACAGTGTGAAAACTTAAGGAATGGTTCCACAAATTTCTCAAAATGGCACAAAGAATAGTGCAATATCATTAAAACATGCTATATGCATAAGTATTTTTAAAAAATTTCCTTAAGCATGTTTATAAGAAAGGAAGCCATTTTTACTAATAGTGTGATTGTTTCAAAATATGTAAAACTGATATTTGTATGAACAAAAAAATTCAAGAGTAGCTGAACAGAATGAGAAAACATGTTCAAGCTTTTCTTAAGGAATGGATGGAAAAATATATACTTGACTAGCTTCAGTCACATGTCAACAATGTAATAACCTTTGTACACCTTTAAATCAAGGTTTGGGTTTTCCTTCCTTTAATTTATCATAAAGCAAAGTTAAATTAAAATAGCATATATCAAATGAAATTGTCCTCAAAAAGAAATAACAATAGTTTTATAGTTTACATAGAACATGCATTAGAATCTTCACATACAACTTATTAGACAAGACATGAAAGAAAAAACTACTATTGGTAAAAAAAAAATCATTTAAGGGAACATAAGGAAGTTAATATACAACACAAAGCAATGATTAAAAATAACTTACATCAGTAAGGACATGAGTTTTCATTTAATGAGATAAACATACTATATAAAAAAAAGACTACCAATTTTCATTTTTTTACAAGAAAATTCAGGCAGCAAAATATGCATGGCATATTGTAAGACAATGGTTTTAATTTTAAAATTAAGCAAAAATGGAGCATCATTGTTTAAAACAAAAAAATTAACTTTGGCATCTAAATTTGTATCATGCAATTCAATAATTCTTATGCATTTACATCAATTATAGACATCCTATTTGCAGATAGACAAATTAAACGATATGTTCTAATTGTTTTCATACTAAGTTTCATTATTAAAAAATTAATAAAATGAGCATCATAAAATTCAGATCATCATTATTATTATCGTCGTCAACAGGTTAAAAGGCATTTGAAATCATGATCATGTATGTAATACTGTAACGTTTCAATTTGCCATCACTAAATAAAAAATAATTGTCTATGGAAACAAGATTTCAATTGTGAAATGGTATGAACATTAGCATACATTTATCAACTATTATAATTGGAGGGAAAGACTTTTCCTTATGTACAAAATACAAGCATCAAAACATTTGCTATTATAATATTTATCTCTAACAATATTTTGCATTGAAAACAAAAACAGAAAATAATTATAATGGAAAATTCATTGACAATATCAGTAGCAATCATTTCTGTTGATTAATAAATGACCAAATATAAAATGTATAAAAAAAACAAAAATAATTGAAAACTAATTTTTCTTCATAGGATAAAGTTCTAACCATTCAAACAATCACACAGCCTGTCCTCAAAACACATACATGCAATAAACCAGTTGATTCAGCAACCTTTTAGGGAGAAGGGTGAATATATAAATTATTTAGACAATACCAACAAGATAGCAAGAAAAAAGACAAAATCCATGCCAAGTGCTAATAAAAGTGTATACAAGACATAACAAAGCTAATTACAAATCTGATCTAAGCCATAACCAGAAATCTTTTTCTTGATAAATCAGTAAAACCAATACCAATATTAAAACATTTCTATGCTATTAGTTAAAATTCTACTAACTGAAATGTGCACATTCCCACATCCCACTTGTCAAGTTTGGAATGTGCTGCATACCTTACATTTGGAAAAGATGGTGCATTAGCACAGTTCAATTGTAACTTAATTGTCATGTTCAAGCTGTCATGACAAAAGATGTGCAATGTGCATACAGAGCTTTCATGATGACAGTATAATACACCTCAGATGAGAAGTAAACAACCACAAAACCTGACTCTCCATATTGCAACAACTATGTATTGACACCAGATAGATATGGGCAAAGCTTGATTAGATAAAATATGAAAAAGAACTATACAGCTGCCATTCTTAAATCAACTCTGATCTTACTACTTGTTTCTATGACCACATATTAAAAAGAGTTCAAACAAAATAAAATCTTATTAAGCACACATTTCTTGAACTTCAAAAATTACATAGCAATGCATTTTGGTTTGCTTAAAATAAAATCCAGTTAAATGAATACGACATTTTATATAATTAATCTGCATGAAATAAATTATAGGAAATGTGTAACCCGTAAGAACATTAAGATATAACATTATTCAAAAAAGATACTGGCAATTATTTTATCATTCTTCTTTAATTTTTTTTAGAGCAATTGTATTTTAACTTGTTCAAACATTTTCATGTCAATGCAGATATAAAAAATACAAAAAGGTAAGGGTAGCATATGCCTAGGATAAAAACAAATGCAATTAATTACTATGTGACAGTCAAGAGTGATTTAATAATGGCATTACTATACAATAATAAAACGACTTTACAGATATTTAATCATCACCAAAATAATGTAATATATAATATAATGTATATTAACTGATTACAAATTTTAAAAGTTAATAATATGTAATGATAACGATTAAATATTGCAAACACCAGCAAATACAACACAAAATGCACAATTCTTATATAAAAGAAAAAAAAAGGATGTTCCCACAAGAAATATGAAAAGTCCTGAGGACTATGAACTATTTAAAAAAAAATAACCACATTTTGTATTAGGATAACATCCGTTAAGAAAACTATCCTACAAGCCTTTTAGACAAAGTGCAATAAGTCCACTTTACAAGCCATCAAGCTACAATTGATTCTGCTCTCTCAATGTGAAACACACAGGCTTTATCATCTAGTTTGTTGACTAAAAGCTGAAAAAAAATATTGAGCACTATAGACAAAAAGTAATATGGCAGGTTTCACAAAATGGAATATTTGAAGAAAAAAAATGTATGTACAAAATGTTTTCTTTACTTGTTTGTGTTTATATGTAATAAAAGTATCATATGCTATTTAATATAGCGCAATATTAAGCTAGCCTTTAAATTAAATATAAGTAATTCATCTTATCCATATATACCTAAGCTTTCCAACAGACACTATTGACCGGGTTGTCCACCTTGTGCAGCTGCTTGGTTAGCAGCCACCTGTTGGAGGACCATCTGTGCTTCATGAATCATGCCCTGTGACCTATAGTACTCTATCCATGCCTGGCTATAGTCCGGCTGTCCAGTTTGAGGGTTAATGGCTGACAAAATTAAATTTAGCATTTTAATAAAAATCCATATTAAAAAACAACTAAATATTTTAATGTAAAAATTGCCAAAAACAGGGTTCTTACGTTTTTCAAGTTATCAAGACCGCTTTTTCAACAGACTTAAGGGAAAAACCCTTGGTGGGTATAAAAAAAATATCCCACAAAAGGTAATTTTTTAAAGCAGGATCTAAATTATTCAAACTATACATCGATAGATTTTGACTACTCCTGAACCGAACCATTTTATGACCAAGGCATAAAAAAATGTACCAGAAACCTAACATTATACGAATTTAACTATTTGACAGCTTCCATAAGCCTGAACTTTGTGTTCAGAAAAACAATTCCAAGTCTGAGAAACCGGTATCTAAACTTGCGTATGAACCCTGCTAAACAAATTAACTTAATATAAATACATTAAGACCTCATTTGTTAACGCAAACGTGTCAATATAATTTGTAAGACACCATCCAGTCATGTTACTGTATGGAGGGTGTCATATCTAAACCTACTGTGATTGACTCTCAACTCACTGGGTTGAGCATAAGATGTCTGTGCCGGCTGCTGCTGCTGCATTGGTTGTTGTTGGGGTGCTGATGGTTGTTGGGGTGCTGCTGGCTGCTGTGCAGCTTGCTGTCCATATGTAGCATAATAGTAAGCTGCCCAAGCAGCTGCGTTGGCATCATTGGGCTGTTTATCTGTTGACATTAAAATTGTCATAAGTGTAGACGTGTATGCTGCTTGAAACTACTGCCTATTTATCAATTACACGAGTTCAAAGACTTACTTGGCATGCTTTGTTGTTGAGGATATTGATTGCCATAAGCATTCCACCCTTGCGGGGCACCTCCATATTGTTGTTGAGGTGGCTGGCTGTAAAAACAAGTTGATTTTTTAGAGAGCAATCCTTGAAATATGACATAATCAGACTAATATATCAGGGAATGTTGCAAGGTCTACTATCAAACCCAAACAATTAGGCCCTGTATTAGACCCTGTTTGTGTTAGCGAATCCTTGCTGTACACTATTGCAGACATTTGACACTCAAAACTTTAAAAAGCAAGATCCGAGTTCTAATATGCTGCTTGAAAATGTAACATGAACATTTAGTCTAATTGTAAAACTTAAGGACATGTTATATAGTATATAATTGTATAGTACTAAAGAAACATGGGGCATGGTGATCTAGTACTACCACTAGATTGGTGTGCTTAACTCCAGAATTTGAATCTTGGAAAGGCTAGGATTTACACCAGGTCACAAAGGTGTCCCTCTGATGGATAACTTATAGTAGTAGGGGTTAAGTCAAGGCTACTGGGTATTGTACTGATCACACAATCACCTAGTATGCCGTGGTCACAATCTTGTAAAATCTACTTTACAGGTTCTATCTAATTTAAAAGTCCTTAATACAATAAATCTAATTACTTTATGTACCGGTATCCATAATTTAATGGGTTAAATAAGCACATTCAAAATAAAAATAAAGAATAGGAAAAAAACAAAACCAATTTCAACAACAAATGGGAAGGCACTATATTCTATGTCAAATTTTTGTTTATGGACATTGCACAATTCAAAATTAAAAGCTTTTACCTGGGTTGCCCAAATTGACCACCAAATTGATCATAACCACCAGGACCTTGTGGGCCCGGCCCACCAGGACCTCCCTGTGGACCTGGACCTCCTGGTGGACCACTAGGACCTCCTGGTCCACCCATCATACCACCTGGTCCTCCTCCTGGTCCATGGCCTTTGGGATAAAAGGACTAAAAGAAAATAGTTTTATAATTAGATATAAACTCTTGCACACATTTTCTTTAAATTACATCAATAAAAGACAAATGTTTTAACAAGCCATGATTTATTCAGAAAATGACACGTCAACATGGAGAATTCAGTCCGCCCGTCAACATTTTCATCACAAGTGTCATGCTTAGCTTAATATTTACAAATAACGACCTATGGAGAATAATGTGTCTTCTATACATTTATTAATAAAAGCACCATATTTAGCTTTAACTTTTTTTTGTAAGTACATTAATAAAAAAACGCACCTCTACCCAACCCACCTGATCATTAGGCCCACCCTGTTGGCCTGTTTTTTCCTGAATGAGTTGAATTGCATGCTGAATTTGATTAGGATTTCCACGAATATTGAAAAGCTTTTCATTAGGGTTAGGTGGTGGATTCCTGTCCAACTCTACATGTGCTCCAGATTGCCTGTTTATTTCCCTAATAGTTTCACCACCTGTAATAATGGAGACATTGTATAATAAAAACTGCAGCAAAACAGTAAAAACTTAACAGTGAAAAAACTATTGTATACAAACATTGATAATAATGAAGATAGTTACTTTACCTTTGCCAATTACAAGCCCACATTTGTCAGCAGGTACACTGAAAGTAGTATGGTCTTGGAAATTTGGGTCAAACCTTCCTCCACCCATGCCACCTCTTGGACCTGGTGGAGAAAAAGGCCCATTACCAGGGCCTCCTCTGCCCATATCGTTTCCTGGGCCTGGCCCCATTGGACCACCAAAGTTATGAATGGGTTGTCCCTGAGAATGACAAAATATACTTTACTTCTCAAAATTTGAAGCATAGAAACAATTAAACCAATGTGGTTAATAAAGGATTTAATAAAGACACAGTTCAACTTATGACAGGTATGTGATCTGACTAGAACAACAAAATATCAAATTTCACACACTATTTAAACAAGACTAAATTGTCTCAATGCAAACAGGCAACGTAGCAAGTAGTTTAAGTTGAATAGTACAGGGGCTGGGCAAACTTTTTGAGTATGGCCACATGGGGGAGGGGGGGGGGAAGAGGAAGATTTGTGTATTTTATTCTTTTTTTGCAGCAAATATTTCAATAAGTAATTGTAAATCATATAGGTTATTAACCCTATTTTCACCAAAATGCATTAAAAAGTGTAGCTAAAAGTGACGGGCATTATACATTGAAAAAATTACTTTTATAAGGCAGGATTTACAAAATGGCCACCAAATGATGGAGATTTATTGTTTATTTAAAAAATAAAAATTGTTGATACAAAATGCTGTTTTTTTTATTTGTATGTGTTTACATGTCCATAAAGTATCAGCTGCATCAGTATTGTATGTTTTAATTATATTATTGTGTTGTTTATATTAATTTAAACACCCTCAAACATTACATAATCCACCGATCCCATTTCCCAATTTTTTGCATACATTTGAAAATCACTTACCAGGAATAAATAAAGCCGAAATATTATGTTTTTTTAATGTTTAACATTCATAAACATGTTAATTTTCCCTACGCCACCATTAGAAGCACAAAAAAATGTTTATCTTTTGAAAAAAACGTGTTTTAAAAAGCCCTAATTTTTACAGCCTATCGGTGTGTTTTTTTCCGCCGCTGAGACTAAGTCAAAACTAGCTTAACATTTTGCTTGTACATTTGAAATGATGCAAAATATTTAATGTATTGTGTTAATGCGTATAAATATACTAACCCCTATTATATTTGCTTTAGACAACAAATCTTGGATCATTCGCACAGCTTGATTCACTTTATCAGGGGGGCCTGTTATTGAGCAAATTCTATCCTGACTTTGTCCATCATCTGTGAAAAGGAAATATTGTAATTACAAGTTTCCATTAAGTATTTCAGTCTAAATCATAATACATGCTAATGATCAAGGTGCGCCCGTGATAAGCTATATAGTTCAGGCTACTTTCTCGTTTGGTTCAAGATCACGGGAGCTTTCTGTTTGTTTATTTACGGATTTAATGTCTAAAAGCATCTCTAGTAAACGTTTCATCACTGTAAGTAGCTAATTCAAAGTCAATTTTCAAAATTGTTATATCTTATGTTTGAAAGCTGTTTTGAACAGATATCTGAAAACAATGAAAAATGCTTTTTATTTCATCAAAATCCGTTTATAAATAAAGATTTTATGGCATGATAAAGTTTCCAAAAATGTTGAAAACGACCGACTCCGTTGAAAACAGCTTGCAAAGCTAAGTTCAGACATACATATTTCTCAAAAATACTCCAAAACTTATGCTCTTTTCCCATTTTATTACTTCCAGGAAAGTGTATAACAAATAAAAACGATTACAAAGCTGTGCATATTATAGATTAGTAAATACATACATCTAAAAATAGGGAAAAACATCAAAAGTAATAATCCATTTTGAACAAGATGGGAAGTTCAAGGTCACCCAATTATTGCAAAATGTGATACAGCTTGCTCATCTTTGCTAAATTAAGACAAAAGTATACATACTTCACACCCAATTTTTTTATCAGGTGCAAATCAAGAAAATACAATTTTACGATCATCAAAAGTTGGCGGATTGTCCAATTTTGCATGAAGGCCAAAAAAAATACCACGCGGCGTATTTGGTTGACATTGAATGTCAACAAAATCATAAAAACATTATGGAAATTAATAAAAACTTCCATCTGCACATAATTTTGGGTGAGGAATCCATTTCTGGCCTCAGATTTTAGTTTAAATGAAGCCTTTACAAGATAATAAGAGTTGTTTTACTCACAGTTACACAAATTTTTCTGTAAACATGGACATTTTTCAAAAAAAATAAAATTTCAATGATCTGAGAAAATATACAATATAAACATATATATAGAGAGAGAAGTGTAATAAGTTATAACTTTAGAAATGACAAGTTCATGACTGGGAATAGCTAATGTTTCTGCTCAAAACTAGACCTTTTTAAAAAAAGGTTTAATTTTAATTATGGCGAGCTTTTTTTTCTTGGGGCATGTTATCAGCATCATCATCTTCCATGTGTTTATCCAAATGATTACACAATCTATCATAAAGAGTTTTCAAATTTCCAGTCAACAGAATATTCTCACCTAAATGAAGTTTTCGATATTTGATTTGGGCCCTTAGATTTTGAAGGGCATTTGGTCTAGACATTAACCGATCTAAATCATCTTTAGTGTTGCAGATACCCCCTTGGTCAATTAGACAAGTTAAAACATCATTAGCTTCTGCCATTGATTTCATCTCTTTCTCTTTCTTTTGTCTATTATTTTCATTTATTCTTTGCTTTATTCTATTTCTAACAACAGTTTCTCTATCTTTACTCCTCTGCTTCCACTTGGGGGCACAAGTCACCAATCATCATCACCACCACCATCATTGTAGCATTAATTATGATGATAAACTGTAGACTGCAGTGGCAACAACAAATACAGCATGGGCAACCATCATTAGCAACAACAGTAGGCCTACTACTACTAGCAGCAACACCTGATATAACTTGTACTTGTAGACATTATGTGATTATATTTATATGCCTATCTGCACACATAAATCCTTAAAACAGGCTTAAAATTTATTTTATAGTCTAAAAAAAATCATTAAGAATCTGTATGAATAACATATCAACTGCCTAACTTTAGATTGGTCCATTTTTAAGGGGCGCAAGGTCTAGGCTCTGACGTCACCGAGCATTTTATTGTGCTTTCATTAGGCCTAAATTACTGGCAAAACGCGGCCTATAGAATACATGTTTAGATTCACACATTTTTGTTGTGTTGTATGCAATAATTTTTAACAAAATGTCTTGAATTCAATTAATATTTTTTTTAGACTAGCAGATTCTACAAAACTCCGCCACAATTTATCACCCCTTCAGTGGGCGAGTTTATTCCGACGCCTTCCAAGTGAGAGGAAATGTAAACATTGGTCGCGTGTGCAGTAGCTGGCCGTGGCCACAATCAAGCCACACAAAAATATTATTTGTATAAACAATTTTATTACATAATTACTTACCACACATGTTCATAATATCCATATCCATGATGAAATAATTCAATCCTCAAACGCACAGAAGACAAAAAACACTATCGAAATCGAAGCTTGTTTACGCGTACGACCGACTGGACTAGGCTGAACGCGGAAAAGCCTAATGGCGTAATGGTGACCTATAACCTCTGATCTAAAAACAGCTCGCGTTGGGTGGCTGTTCCATCAATTGACTTGATTTTTTCAGGAAATACCCCTGAGATGTCCTACTTTTACATAGGCTAGGTTTTGCCCCGTTATTTTTAGCGCGAAGGGTGAAATTTTCCATTCTAAAAATGACTCACATAGACTGATTGTGGGAGGGTCAAGGACTATTTGGACAAAAAGCAAACTGGTACTGGGTGAAAGCTTATCAACAGCCCGTTCTGATTCACTTGATCTGGTAGTGATAGCACGTATAGCTGCCGAACGCGAGCGATTTTAGCAACGCAACCCGTTTTTATTCGCCATTGGCCGGCTCTCGGCCACCGCGAAACGCTGATACGGCGGTCATATGGTGGGCATTTATAATCACTAATTATGCCCTTCCTTGTTAACATTTGACCAAAAAAATGACAATCCCGTGTTAAACTAATGTTGAATGAACATCATTTCAAGTTGCATTAAAATTTTTGCCATAATAAGGGAGAAACTGATGTGTGAAAAGGGTCCAATTTTAGCCTTTCGGTCGAATTATCAACTGCGGCTAGGCGGCAGTTTGGGATAGCTACTGTAAGTTTATTTGTTCATGTTTTAAACATTTTATTTCGTGATGTGGTGTGGTGCAAATGGTTATAAATTATAATATTCTATAATGTATTAGTCACTATAGTAGACTAGGCATGGGTAGCCTATCAGTATTGTGTCACTGGTCACAAGTCATGTGCCATAATTTTAGGGCTGATACTGTTTTACTAGACTAACCAGAATCAATCAAGCAAGAAGCAGCTCATGCACTTAAAAAAGGCATTCTAATAAAAACTAAGTGAAAAATATAGCTAATCATCAAGTAATAGAAAATGTTAGTAAAAAAATTTATTGTAAGAAACCAAATAGCACAGTTATCGCATAGGAACTTTTTTTTTTTATAGATCAGTAAGGGACACAAATGTTTATGAAATACAGCTTCCATCAGGAAATCATTAACTCAAAAGCTTATCGGACTGTGTCCCATCTTTATTTACGGAATATTATTCAATAAAAAGTGGAGAAAAAATTTAAGAATCAGAATAAACTATACCCAATAAAAATTTTAAGAATTTTATCAACAACCAAGATCATCTCATTTTTATCTATGGAAATGTCATTGGAAAGCACCATTATTATTGACAGTTACGGATAAAAGAATTTAACTTAAATAAACAAACATTCTGTCCTGATGCTAATGAAAGGTTATATCGTACATTTTTACTCCTATATAAAAAGGTACCTGGCTTGAACTGCACTTTGGCTCCAGTCTCCGCCTGTATCTTTTTGATCATATCACCACCTTTTCCAATAACCAAACCAACACCTTGACGAGGCACACCTATATCCATGCCATTAGGACCACCTCCGTGTCCCATATGCCCCATGGGAGAGCCAAATTCATTGTAACCACCACCACCTCCACCTGGCCGAGGGATTCCATCTTTCTCTGCAAGAAGATCAAGAACCATTTCTTTTGCTCTTTGACACTTTCCTGGATCTCCGCTTATTCTCAAAGGTTTATCTTGAGCAGATGGTGCATTGCTATCTTGGATCATCACCATTTTAACTCCCGCTCTTTCCTGAAAATGTTTGTACAGAAATTAACTTTCCTGCCTTTTGCTACAATCACAAAAAAATAATTCAATAGTAGGTACCACAAACTGCCTTAAAAAAATCATTTGTCGCGCTGAAGCTAAAAATTATAAAAAAAATAGTCACTTTTCAACTTATGTTTTCTAAAATAAAAACTGTGCATATGCTTTAAAAAATGGTACCATTAAAAAAGTATATTTCAAGAGCTTTAACTATATGTTATTTATTTTGTGTTTATAGTTTAATAAAATATTACATTTGTGGGATGAAAACCATCACTACAATGAATTTTCAGCGGGGGCTGGGTGATCGTTTTTGACCCCCTCGCTATTCAATTCCCACACCGATTCGGGCCATTCATAGTATCGCGTCACAAATGAGCGTATCGTGTGCAAAAATGAATGCCCTTTAGTTTGGTACCAAATACTAATTGATAAAAGTAGTTTAAAGTGCTAAAATCTCAAAAAAACGAAGAAAATTGTAAATTTCTAAGTGATATTTATAAATTATAGCTTTTTAATTAGCACCATTAGAAAGCCCATCCATCCTTTTTTCTTTTAAAATACGAAAACAACACTTCATTTCTAAGCGTCGCCCAAATCGGCCGAAATAAACAAAAACCCTATCGTTTCCATTCATACGCCAAACAACCGGTAGCGTAAAAATCATTAAAAATGGCTGACTTCAGTGTTGACGGCGCTCAACTAAATCGACTTTAGCAGATCAAAAAAGCTTAGTAGGTAAGTACAATAAGTAGAAACATGTAATAATATTGTTGATATTTTTGAGAATCATGTTTAAATTGTTTATTTTTATGAAAATGTATTGTTATAACTACGTTTATTGGTACCATGTTAAGATCGTTTTCGGGTCTAGTCATGGACGCGACATGCGCGAAACCCCCCCATCTGTTTGTAGAGGAATGTAATTTTTTCTGAATGCTTAAAGTACATTTTTATTGTCTTATTAAAAAGAGGGTACCTTGAAAATTAATAATTACTAGTATTCATAGTTTTTAAATGATATTATCAGCTTCAATTTTCATAAATATAAAAGGTCACGTGATTGTCGGCAATGTAAACAATGTTTAAAGTATAACTCGTACCGTAGTTGATGCAGGTTAAAGGATAGTTTTCTCTAAGGTTTAAACCATTAACAAAGTTATACATGATTCTCAGTGTAGGCCTATTGTAATTTCATGTCATTATCATAAAAATATTGTTTTTTTGGTCAGGTCTATTTATAGGTTTAAGGCCTAAAAAATAAGGGGTACTAATGAGTAGGCCTAAGACTCCTAAGACTAAGAACTAATGGCATAAATTTATACCATTTTATCATTAGTCTATGGCTATATTGATACAATTAAAATATTCTTTTGTTCAGTTTGTTTAGCCTAATTTATCTTGTAATATCTTTGCAGCTTGAATCCTGATTCTCATGGATTAAAAGTTGCAGGCCTATACTACTAACTACCAGTTATTGAGTTCAAAAGTGTTTGGAAAAGTTGTTAATAATGTGTTTTCCCTTTTGACATTGGATTACGTGATTTATTATTCTGATCAAGTTCTGGATTACATATATTCTTACAAATGACAAGAATAAAGCTTAGTAAATGATCATCTAAATAAAAGCTAACACCGGGTACAGCAAATGATTTCTAGATCAAAAATATTTGGAGAATTAAGACAATACGGCAATGGTGGTGCGGTACCAAAGCAGAAGATGCACCTTCGGCAACTTGAAAATGAATCATTTCTAGAACCTAATGGTTCTTAGTATTACAGACCTGTCTACCCTGGAAAAACGCTTGGAGTATTCTTGAAAAGGCTAAAGTGTACTTTTCCGAGGTCAAGTGTACTATGCAATAATAATTGTCATCAATCGCACCAATTATTCAAAATAATAGTAATTAAAACAGTTGTTTCATTTAATGTTTAAAACAAGCAAAGAAAATCTGTTTTGTATTTTCAGCACACTTTAATAAATGTATGTTGAAAATGTTAACGAAACAGCTGGTGTGTGTTCAATAATTTTTCTTTCCTCCTCCATTTGGTTACCTCAGCTAGTTGTTTGGTCATGCTTCTTTAGACTCTGGTAGTATGCCCCTTTTAGCAGTTTTAAGTCTTTATCATTAAGAGCCTTTACAGACTCCAAAATGCCCACTGGCCGGGACTTGAGCACCAGAAGGCTCTCCATGGTCTGGTCAGACATTGAGGAACGCTGTGGTGTCCGGTTCTTCCTGACACAGCTGAAAACACGTTCGCAGTGGGCACTGCTGTGTGGTATGGTGAGAAGCCCCAGCATCACATTCTCCAAGTCTTCAAACATCAAGCTGTCAGTATCTTCATGCTTCATTTCAGCAATAGAAAACCAATTATGTCCTTGATGCACTCTGACACATCAGTAGATTGATATAGGCAGACCTGCTCAGCAACTTTGTCTAGTGAGGTGTTGGCGACCAGGACAGGAAATCTGTTGACGATGAATTCCAGATTGCTGAACCTGCAAGACTCCTGCAATTTGACGTCTGCCGCTTCTGCATGCATCAAGTCAACATCGATGCCACAGCCTTTGTCAGCACATCAGAGCACGACAGCTACAAGTTATTGTCCACAATGATGTTGCAAATCATTGCTTCTGCACGAGTCACATCACGCTGAAGTTGCTCCTCCCCAGCGACGGGCTCAGGCTTCACAAGAAAATACCTAATATTTTGTGTAGGCCTAGACTTTTCTTTCTCAACAGCCAGTTTCTGGTGCGACTCCAATTCGTCATGTCTCTTACAGAGCCCTCCGTGTCCCACCGAGTAAGTCGATATGACAAATAGTGCAGTGTGCCGATGTGTCACTTTTGGATGACAGATGAAAGTACTTATATTTCATAGAATATTTATAAACTTTTGCTTCTTCGTCATCTGGACATCTGTTTCATGAATTCGTGCAGGCTGTGTAAGTTTGCTGTCAGCCATACTTTTGATCGCCGAATTCGGACATTTGCGAGAGAGGAAAAAAAGGATATCAGGTCAAGGTCGCCGCGCCGTGTAACAAGTTAGATATTACTAACAATGTAGGGCCTACAGCAAGCTCCGTGTTGTACAAAAGTTTATAGTGATGATTTTACATCTTTGATAGCAATAAATGATACCCTGACTTTGCGCCGAGATCAAGTCTATTAAAAAATAGTTGATTTTGTTTTAGTAGGCTGATAAAGAAAAGTTTTATTGTAATGAAAACAACGAGTTTTAATCTCTCCGTTAGTAAAATAAAATGTCAAGAATTAAAAAAAAAAAAGCCGCTAGTAATGCGTGCCTGACGTACAGATTGACCTAAAAACAAATTCGCGTGAAGTAGGCTTATTACCGATTGCCGTGTCAGACCATAAAAACGTAGGCTTCTTGGAGATTTATATAGATCTAAACTATAGCCTATGAAACTACAGGGCCCAAAAAAGCTACATTTCGGGATTGCGCTAAAAAAAAGTTTTTAAAACTCAGGAGGCACGGGTAGGCTTATGAATATTACCGGGCCACGAAAGCAAAACAAGGGAAACCCTGACCTAAAAATAAATATAGAATCACGCATGCATTTTATTTCTCCTTTTAAGTTTTCATGAAAGAAAAAAGTTGATCATTTATAGTTTCCCAAAACTTAAATTGGCCGATAGCCGGCACTCTAAACTCTTGCACCCAAGCCTACACCTTCGCTTTTTTACTCGGAGCAGACTCGGAAGCGTCTTCGTCATCTGTTTCATGATTTCGTGCACGCTGTGTAAGTTTGCTGTCAACCATACTTTTGATCGCCGAATTTGGACATTTGCGAGAGAAGGAAAAGAGGATATCAGGTCAAGGTCGCCGCACCGTGTAACAAGTTAGGTATTGAAACAGACGATATCCATTTTCGACCAATCAAAACATCGGTTTTATGTAACTGCGGTTTAGTGATCGTCTAATTACCAAAAAGAAAAGAAATAAAACGAAAAATTGCAAAATCATATTTTTTTATTGAAGAAGTCGTATTTTAAAGACGCTCGGTGTAACAGGCGTATTTTGTATCCTAAAGCGTACGAAAATACGCCCAAAGCGTACGGGTAGGCAGGTCTGGTATTATATACTTGCTTAGTGTAGAATGTATAAATATCATAAAATAAGTACAAAGCCTGTAAGCTTATGTTATTCTAGGTAGACAATTTTTTGTAGAAAAATTAATTATTCCGGTACGCTAAACCCCTGTACAGTTCCAGCCATTTTTGCATTTTATATAAAAATGTTATAAACACAATAACTGTTTTAACTCTTAGAGCTATAATACTACTGTGTTTTGATATGATTAGATTAACTATGGGCATAACTATTTATTTTAAAAAAATATTTTATAACGACACTTTTTTAAATTTCATGAACCCCTGTCCTATTCTAACCATACATGTATTTTAAATATATATGCTATGTAAAAGAAAACTGTTCATATACATAGAGCTATGATTGCCCTTCATTTTGATATAAGTATCTTGTATGCCATACTATCAGTTAATTTTTTATGAATGTTTGAAAAGGTACAAAATTTTTTTTACCTCCCTTTCAGAATTTTTCAAAATGTGACGAAACGACATTTTCATTTGAAAAAATTTTCATTATTTATCATTTTAAACCCTTCAAAAAAATTGAGTTTGTTCTATATATATGTGTGTTTATGTTGAGTGTAAGAAAGTCAGTTTAGGTGATATAGTTTTACAAATATAACTTAGCAAAAATGGTACTTTTCACTGCGTGAAAAAAAAATCAAAAAAGCACATTTTTAAAAATTCATATTTAACTCATTTGCTACTAACCTACTTTCCAAAGACACCCGGGAAAGTACTAGCCAAAGGGAAGGAACTCCGTACGTATTAATTTTAGTAAATTTTTTTTTAATATTTTTTTTTAATAATTAAATATTCCCCAAAGTGAATAAAAATTACATCATAAAATAGATAAATATCTTAGCTTTCTGGAAATGTATACTTTTATACATAAAAAATGCCGAATTATCGGTAGAATTATTCGCTGAGTGTTGAGACCCTATGATTTGCCTAAATATTTTCTCTAGGCCTAGCGTCAAAGTCCCATAAAGTATAATAAATCCCAAAAATCGAGTTGAAATGGAAATTTATCTAAGTCTATATCTGCAGCATCCTTATTATCAGAACTGTTGTTAAATGTTATATTCGGATGTATAGAGCTATCGATTAATAAAGTAAAAAATGAAAGACGAAGGCTATAAAAAAAGTTTTACAAGACGAAAGGCAAGTGAAAAATACCGATTTTTTGACGCGCATAGCAAAAAAACGAAATTAGATAAAAACATCCGGTTTTTATAAACGAAACAGACTATATTCCTACTTTTTAAAAGCCGTTTTTGCAGTAAAATAAAACCCCAGAACGCATGTCGAAAAAAAATCTAGAAACGACAAGGTTAGTCACACACGTGGCGGCCGCGTTTGGACGCATTAGTACGGAGGGGGGTATGTCGCATTCAGTCGCGGTAGTAGCAAATGAGTTAAAAAACTATTTGAGATATGTGAACAAATTTGGTATCCACATTCTTGGGTTCACGAGTTCTTGCTATAAATATAAACAACTAAAAAACTAAGCTCTACAACAATTTTGAAAATTCAGTTTGTGGTACCTAGTTATAGAAATGTGTTATAGAAACACTTTTCGCACTCCTTTGAAAATTACAGTGAAATACATAGTTCCCTAAACCTAGGTCATTTTAAACAAAGTTTTACAACACGCATTTACCCTGTTCATACCTAAATATAAGCTATATACCTGCAACTGTCGAATGGTTTCACCTCCTTTGCCAATAATTAGACCAACTTTGGTGCCTGGAATATTCATTTCCACCACTGTTCCGCCTTCTCCCATGCCATCCATGCTACCCATATGTGGGCCACCACCACCTCCGCCTCCACCACCACCACCAATACCGCCTCCTTGTCCACGCTCTATGATTTGTTGCATGGCCTGCTTACACAGCCTAATTTTTATAAAGAGAAAAAAAGACTACGTTTAAGACTACCAAGTCCACAAAGAAATCTTTTTTAATTAGATCAAGAATCATAAAAAGTGGACCTAGAAATAACATCTTGATCTTTGAAATTATATTTTACAGTTATATTTCAAAGTTAGCCTATTTTATTACTTTAAAACTGTTCTACCGCTACTGTTAATAAATTAGTTCAAAAGTGATGAGCTTATATAACTGGATGAATAGGATTTAATAACTATTTCTGTAAAGGAAAACTTGTGTTAGAAAACTTAAAGTAACCAAGTGTAACAATTATTTTGAAACAATTATCCCATGAAAATAGATCTTAGATAAGATCAACAAAAAAAAAGCACGCTCAAATAATCCATTTTCCTGTAAAGTTCTAGGTACAGCTGAAAAATACATATTCAATATATATATATATACATGTGTAAATACTCGCGCACAAGTCACACTCTTTACTAAAAGCAACACTATTTCTTTTAAACCCTTGTAAAAAAATTATCCCTGCATCAATTTGAGCAAACTTTGTGGCAAATAGTTATTTAAGGTCTTCTTGATTTCACCAAATGAGTTTGAGATACATATAAAGCTCCTAGGTTATTCAAATAAAGTCTAGAAAAAGTGCATGTAATTAGTCACTTAAGAGTCACCTGCAAAAAAACTTGGAATATTTTCATCTAAAATGTGTTTTGAGTCATTTTTTAATCAACCTAGGTCAAAATTCTATCTCATGCTATCTCGTTGACCATGTTTGGTGTGAACTAAGTCCAAGTTTTAAACTATTTCATTGCATTTTGACACTAATAGCGATTTTAAAAATATCAGTTTAGAGGTACGACCTTTTGACTTGGGCTCAAATATATCTTTATATAACTGAAATTCAAATATCTCAGCCTGTAAACCTGTTCACCTTTTCCAATAACTGAACTGAATTTTATATAACAAACATATTAGATAATATTCAGTGGAACCATATCAACAATTTTATAAACAAAAATGTAGCATGATTCCAACTCTGATAAATTGATTATCTTTGTAAACATGGATTCATGCAATATGTTGTAGCAGAAATGGAAATCCAAGGGTCTATAAAACAAACCCACGGCCAGTAATTCTGCAGGTTTACATTTTAGATTTGTCATATCCATATGGCTGTGATTATGTCATTCAAAAAATAAAAGGGTCATTAAAGTGTCTTATGGACAAATATTTTTTTTTATACCACCACACCACTTGTTTTGAACCGATTTTATATTGCCGAGGCGTAAGGTAAGCTCAAGGCGGTACTTTTTGTAGGACTATTGAATGAAAATGAACCATACGGAAAGTATCGTAATTGTGTAAAAGCATATCTAGGCCTATAATATTGAATTAAGCTTGTAAACTAGTAGTTTAAGATGTTATTTTTAGGACCTATGGCTTAGGCCTATAGCCTAATAGGCCAGTTGTAGCATTCTGAGATAACCAAATCATGGCTAAGCAATGTATCCACATCCACGATAGGCAAATTTCGAGACAATTTCGAGACAACCTTTTTTTTCAAATCCAAAGATGTATATATATATGAAAATAGTGCAAGAAATGTCAATGTGTTTCAATAATCCTAAGTAACATGTTTAAAAAAAACATTGTCGGTCGTGAAGATAAAAAGACAGCAACATTAAAATGTTAATAGTTAGGTCACATCTATGGTGTCTATATTAGGGATGTTAAATCCGACCGGTTTTTGATTCTATAAAACCGGATTTTGGTTCCTATATACAGTGTAATCCGGTTATCTTGACCTCGGTTATCTCATCAACCCTATTAAGTCAGTTTTTTAGTGTTTAGTTGTCTAACTATATCCTTGTCTTAGCATTTTCTCATTGGTTATGTCGATTCTTTTGTCGCTGAACCCTAATATCTCGTGCACAAAAGAGGGACAATGTTGTCACTTTACGTTGGTTATCTCGACCCCCATGACCAATCTCCAGCTTTTGAAAACACACATTACATGATAGCGATAAAAAAAAAAAATTATCAAAATTCAGGCGTCACTGGTAGGCCTATAAAAATTACCGGGCGACGAAAACAAAAGCTAGGGAAATCAGACTATTTCAGGGCTATAAGAGCTAAATTACAGGCTGCTGGAACACATAATTTGGAAAATGGTCACCACCTCCTCCCCCTAAGTGACCTAAATATTGCGTGAATGAGGTATTAAACTAAGGCTGTCCTCTGTCAGTGGGCGTTTATGGTGTATAAAAATGGGAATGGCGTTTTTTGTCTGATTATCATTTTTATAATAAATTTAGATATAAATATAGATTTAGATAAATTTCCAGGCTGACAGGCTATTTGTCCAGGCTAAAATGCCAATATTCAAGGTTGTCCAGGCCTTGATTTGTTTTGTTTTTTAATTCCAGACTGAGAACCATGTAACCATTGTATGCTATTAACAGCTCTATAGGCCTATAGTATAACAATATACCATAGCTAAGAGTCTATAGCCTAGTAGAAAGCCTAAATAGTAATAGTAACTAGTAGGCCTACTAAAAATGATAGTAGCAGACCTAATCATAGTCAAAATTGATGCCGTATATGGCATATACTCCCATACCCAGACCTGCCTACCCCCCACGGGACCCATGAGGAAGACAGAGGCTAGTTATGTGGGAGATTTTCCAAATGATGAGGAAGATTTAGAGCAGTGTAATAAAAATACATAATAATAATTATAATTATACACAAACTATTGTGACAGACTATTATTAATGAAAACCAATATTACCATATTGATAAGTACTAATGTAGAGATGTTAAAGAAAAGTGATCATTGGTCTTATTAAATACTACTCTAATTATTTTGTTTATTAAATAAGAGGGCTCTTTATTTATTTATAGGCCTTTTATCTTTTTTTTTAGGTTAGACATAGGCTAATTATTTGACTTGAAATTTTCTAAATAAATGTTAACAATTGTGCTATTAAGGGCCTGTGTAACAGGCTTTTTAACACATTTAGGTCATCTTTGGGGTCAAATGGGCTAATGATTGATTAAAAAAGTACTTTTATTTATGAATAATAATGCCTACTTTGTTTTTATGGTAGATATAGGTAAATATTTTAAATTAATATTTATAAAAGGTCACCAGTGATTAATTTAATTTTCATTGACCTACTAAAATAAGCTAAATTTTCAAATACGCATAACTTTTGTTCTAATTAAGCAATTTTTAAAATTCTTTCGGTTTCTTGCTTCACTTTTTAAAGGCCATACCTTATTTTCTTATGATTTGATAAAATAAAAGCTTAATTTTCATTGGTCTATATATTGATAGGAAACTAATTTCTTTAAATTTCAACCAATCAGAATCATTTTTACAAAGCACCTCGGCGGCCATCTTTTATATTGAAGTTTCACATGTGTAAACATTCTATTCAATAGTTTCGATTTGCTGTGTTTTATTTGTGCTATTCTGTGTTTACTTTCCTATTTAAAACTTTTAAACTATATAAAATGCCTAAACGAGCTGAAAGACGTAGTGATCGACCAAAGAAAAGAAAATTTCATGGTAATAGGTATTATAAAAAGCTTAAATTAGACGTAAGCGCAGCCGAAGAACAGGATGATAATGTTGATGTAAGCCTAGGCCTAAATCTAGATAACTTGGACGCTAGTGTTGAATGCAATGAAAGTGTTACAGACAATGCATCAACTTCAAATACAGCTTTCATGAAGTTGAACGAAAGTGTTAATTTGGAGGAGAACCAGATTGATACAGGAGAACACATTTTACAAACTGGATATAGATTGTTTGACATTGAAAATTTATTTCAATTTATAAATACTTTCCCTTGCCCAGCTTGCTTCAAGGAATGTGGCTATACAATCACTGAGTCTAAGTCTGGACTAACTTGTAAACTGTCTTTTAGTTGTGTTTCCTGCAAAAATGTATTTATGTTAAATAACTCTAAAGAAAATCTTAATATAAGATTTCAAGTATCAATGTATGCAATAGGCTGCCACTATGAACAAGGAAAAAAATTCTTAGGCAACATGAATATGCCTCCACCTGTCAGTACAACCAGAACAAGCCAGTTTAGAAAAAGAATTCTAAAAGCAACTGCAAGTGTTGCCACAGACTGTATGAAAGAAGCTGCTTCAGAGCTTAAAAAGTCTACTATCACCAATGAAGTTACTGTATCATGCGATGGCACTTGGCAGCGACGTGGCTTCGTTTCGAAGAATGGAGTATCAACAGTTTTATCCGTTTGTCCTCAAGGCCCCCCTAAAGTAATTGATACATATACTTGTAGTAACTACTGTGATGCTTGTGCTAAAAAAAAAAAGAAGCTTACAGCAGAAGAATTTTTAATTTGGAAGCAAGAACACTCTCCTGATTGTGACCAAAACCATAATGGGTCTTCTGGGGCAATGGAGCCTCATGGTATTTTTAAAATTTTCCAGCGGTCACAGGACCAGTATGGTTTAAAATATTTAGGCTATCTTGGAGATGGGGACTCCAAAAGCTTTAAAACAGTTGCAGAATCAGAGCCACCTATTTACCCTGGCAAGATTATCAACAAACTTGAATGTTGTGGTCATGTTCAGAAACGTATGGGTCGACGGCTGATGGACAAAAGTAATGAGTGTAAAGGGAAAATTTATTTAGAGAATAGAAAACAGTTTAAGGGAATAGGGGGCAAAGGGAGGCTTACACAAGCTGCTATTAAAAGGATTCAAGGACACTATGGAGGAGCAATCAGAGCTAATTCTGGTAACCTCATTGGAATGAAAAGAGCCATTATGGCGATATGGAAGCATCGCACTGGAGTACATGACGACTGTGGAGAATGGTGTCCGAAGGAAACAGATTTAGATAAAGCAAATAAGAACAAACTACCTAAATTTGTTACCGACGAAATAAAGCCAATTTTTGAAGACCTCTCCGCTAATGCTCTGCTGGAAAAGTGTTTGCATGGCGGGACACAAAATGCAAACGAGTCATTCCATCAGCTGATATGGAAAAGGTGTCCAAAGACTGGATTTGTAGGCAAGCAGAGACTGGAGATAGCTGTGAATGATGCCACCATTGTCTACAACAATGGTGAGCTTGGCCGAAAAAAAATATTTACAAGTTTAGGGCTGGAACTCGGTTTCTATTCTCTTCGATCATTTTGTGACGCGGATAAAAAGAGGATATCATCTTCTTTAATTAATAGTAAAAAACAATTGAACAGACCTGGATTAAAAACAATCACTGCAACATGTTCTGGGGATGCTAGAGATGGAATGTACTCAGCTGGGGGCTTCTAATGTAAGTTTTTACCTTTGAAATATTTAAAACTTGTCTTTTTTCTTGTTTTTCTCAAAAATACCTTTTTTGCAGGCATTTCAGTGGTATTGTCACTTTAAAAAAAAAACTATTGCAGTGATTGGATTGAAATTTGGAGGAATTGTTCCTTATTTACATTAACACCAGATATGCTAATTGTTTGTAAATCCTTTTATTACAAACAAAGTTATTTCTCTAGAGCTTACCCCTACCCCAAAACATTTTCCGCCACTTTTAACAACAAATTAAAAAAAATTGTCAAAAATATGCTTTTTATCAAACTGCTACAATTTTAGAATCCAGGATGTATTCAGAACAGTTCTACAAAGCCTGAAAATTGCATTGAAAATGGTTAATTATTTTTCAATTCATTTAGACAATACCAATCATTGATTTTTAGAGGTTTATCGTCACTTGAGACCCCTTTTTGATGAAAATTTTAGTTTTTGATATATTTGGGCACGATTTAAGCACACATTTGTCAATAATATTCACATACTAACACATTTATGTGAAAGAAAGCATCGATTTGGTCATTTTTAACGTTCCCACTTCCACATCACCTTAACCAATAGAAGGATTCTAAAGAGAGGATTCCATCATTATATCATTTATTAAAATTGGATAACAACGAAATAAAGTTGTGAACTCTTAAGAGAAAAAAAAAGATTCTTTGAAAGAAGAACAACTGAAGCTGATTTATCAGGGTTAAAATTATCTATGTTACCTTCCTTGCTTACCAACTTCTTAAGCACATTTTAATTAATTAGTTAAAAGCTTTTAGCATCCCTATTATAATATAAAATGTACAATTTTAGTTAGTTAAGATCTTTATCTACAAAACAGAAATGTTTTGTACCCGAAGTTTATTAATTTAGTGCTAAACATAATGTGTAAATTCAGTGGCTTAAAACCTTTAAACCCCAAGTTTAAACTAAAAAGGGTATATAAGAGTTTGGTACCAAATGGCTTGACAATCCAATCTATTGCGAATTGATCAACTGATATAATAGGACGTGTGTCGTGCACACTTTGGGGATAGGACAGAAAAAGAGGATGAGTGGTAGGCTAGGTTGCCAAACACAAAGCAAGACAGAGGCTTACCTTAATTAACACATAAGAGGGGTGGGGATGTTAGCAAGAAAAGCGGGGGAGACAAGATAGGCTTTCTTTAATAATTATTACACAAGAGAAGTGAGGATGTTTGCAACAAAAGGCGGAATTATTAGTACTGGATATTTAGAGGCGTGTGTTGGAAAAAGAAAAAAATTAGGCCAGCTAAAGTACTCAAAAACTGAAACAACCGAAACTTAGAACAAAAATGCGGAAGAATTTTAAAGGTGTGCGTAAAACGGGGTTCAAATGCGTAGAACTCCCTCACAATGCTGGAGAGTAGGCAGGTCTGCATACCTAACCTAGTACCCGCATTAGATAATTGTGAGCAACATGATAGGCTATGCATTTGCTATAGGCGGCCTAAAGGCTAGGTCTATCCTATGTACATGTACTATGTATTTTTTTCTGTAGTTATTGTAGTAGGTCTAATCATATTAGTTTTTCAATGGTCAGTATAAAAAAAAGAATAATATGCCTTTAAATTTTCTGCTTATACTTAAAGATTTTTTCCCTCTAAAAGTTACATCAGAAGCAACCTAGACTTACATTATAGCAGTAGGTGTACCAGTAAGAGTGCATGGCCTGTCAGGCATTCCACCACTATCTGTAATTTAATAAATAAATATGGTCAAATCACTAAAAACAAGCTTATTGTGATACGAAATGTGTGTAAAATAAACATCTTTTTGCATCAAGAAAAAGGTAAAGAAATTATAAGGTATATAAAAGGATTTAATTAAAAAAATGGTTTATATAATATCTACTAAAAACATTTCTCACCAGGAGCGATTTGCACTTTACAGCCTGTCTCAGCTTGTAAACGTGTAATTTGTTCACCACCTTTTCCAATAACTGAAATTTTATTTAACAAACTTGTGAGATAATGTATTCAGTGGAACCATATCAACAATTTTATAAACAAACATATGTAGCATGATTCCAAGCAAACTCTGATAAATTCATTATCATCGTAAACATGGATTCATGCAATATGTTGTAGCAGAAATGGAAATCCAAGGGTCTATAAAACAAACCCACGGCCAGTAATTCTGCAGGTTTACATTTTAGAAACTTCATATGGCTGTGATTATTTCTTTAAAAATATTCAAAAGTCATTTAAGTGTCAGTTTGAAATAAGAAAAATGGTTATAAAACTTACTCAACCCAACCATTTTGTCAGGCACCCTATGTTCTTCAGTTGATGACTGCATTCCTAAATGTAGACCTGGCTTCTGAGGTTGCATACTAGGATCTTGCTGAATACCTAATTGGCGATTTATTCTCGCAGCAGCTTCTTGAGCAGCCCTAGCTGCGTCTGTTCCTTGAGTAAATCTGGAATAAAACCAGTTTTTAAAAATTACAAAATGAAAGAATGCAGTACATAATAATCTTAAAAAAATGTTTCAAATAACTATGAAAATGTATCTCACCCTTGATTATCAGCAATAGCTCTCAACTGTGCACCTATTGTAGCTGTAATATAGCATTTATCAAGATAAAAGCACTTAAAAACTAATTTAGAAAAAGAAAAAAACCTGTAATATCTACATCATATTATATGCTATACAACTTACAATCACCAGCTATTTTCTTTGATTCAGGCTCACCTGCAAAAAGAGTAAATTAAAAAATGGTAACTACACACAGTCAACTAAATTCATTTTAACTATTGAAAGAAAGACTGTTTTTGGTTAGTCAATTTAGAAATTAAATGAAATAAAATCAAGGGTATAATTTAAATTACTTTCAGTGAAATAAAATAATTCAGAATAGACGAGTCTTTCATTATTTTCAGTCCGCCCGTCTAGATTTCATCATGATCATTAAAAATGCAACAGTTGTTAAAAATATATATTAAATTTCAGACAATTTAACAATTAAACATGCAGAATTATGTAATCAGAAGGAATATATAAAACGGGATTAAAAGCATAAAATGGAAACAAAATACAAAGACTAAAAGTTTTAAAGCATTTAGATCATTTCAGGAATCATAATTGTGTGTTTATGAAGTATTGTATCCATTTCCCAAATTAAAAAAAAAATATATAAAAAATATACAATATCAGAATCTAAAGAGCTAGCTGATTAAAAATCATGTCATCAATTAAGAAACTTCGACAGGCTCAAAGATGATTACAGAAATTAGCAAATATAACGCGAAAAAGTATTATAGAAAAGAAACATTGTTCTCCATACCCCCATGGTATTGTATCATGTGGCATTTCCAAAGACAAACAAATGTAATTTTATATAATTAATGTGTATAATGAATGATGAAAAATGCAACTGTGACATACAGGACAACAAAAAGCCATAAACTTTACAAAGAAATGTACATGCAGGAATGAAAGTCCATTATAAAAAATGTAATGTGATAAAATGTCTACTCTGATGAGTGAATTGTGAGACAAATATTTTTAAAAAAAATAGGACAGGTTAAAATTTCAAAAGAGCATTCTGTCTTAAAATAAATACTATAAAAGACTGCAACTGTTAAGTATTTTATATATTTGTGTATAAACAAATCAATATATCAAATATTTTTTAGAAATACAATCAGCTTAAATCATGCATCGAAGTAAATTGAAATTGTTAAAGTTAAATTAATCAATTTAAAAAAATTTCTTCAGAAAAATTAAGCATTGAATTACAAACACAATACACAATAAACTGACCAACTAGACTGATGATGCCCCCTTTTTCATCTTAGAAAACATTTTATCTCAAGTCCAGTTTTAACAAATTTAACCCAAAGGTCAATCCTAGCTGTAATTGGCATTCTTGAATCTCAAAGAATGTGCAATTTTGGCTTTGTAAATAACTGAACAGGTTTTAAAAAAATGAGGTTTCTTTAAAAAAAAAACACGAAATGGAACTTAAGAAACTTTAAATGTTAGTTAGGATTTATTCGCGCATTACTGATTGTAAATGTGAATGAAAATTTATTCGCGCATTACCGATTGTAAATGTGAATGAAAAAACTGGAAAGCAAAAAAAGTGAAGCTTGGTAAGAATAGTGAGTTTTTTTTAACACTTCCAGAAGCCTGTCTTTAAAATCTACAGCTAATTTTTCTGTAGTCAAACTACTAAGGAAAAAAAAAAATTTGAAACTTTTCCCTACTCTACAATGTATAAATTAATGCACATCCAGTTAAAAGAAAATCTTTTTTTTCATAGACTTATTGCATTTCAGGACTGCAATGTCATTTAATTTGAGAAAAATGATCTAATTTACCAAAGGAGGCGCCATCATCCAAAGGTCTCTTGATACCTTGCTGTTGTGCGTCCCCTGCTCCTGGAGTGATCTTGGCTGCAATCTACACATGGCGAACACAGGCAAATGCACGAAACAGAAGAAAAATGGGATTTGGGGACGGGAAGGGAAGGAAAAAAAAAAGAGAAAAACACATGGTTAGCATTTAGCAGAGGTCTAGTTTGTTGCCGCTGAATCACCTGTTGCAGTTAAAAATTTGTACAGGTATCGAACGTTTTTTTTTATATTCTGAAAATAAATTATCATTTCCAACAATTAGGCACCACACTAAAAATACATTTTAGAAGTTCAGTAACTGAGCCTGAAAATTCAAAATATTTCTACCACACGATAAATACATTTTAGGAAGTTCAGTAACTGAGCCTGAAAATTCAAAATATTTCTGCCAGAACATAAATTTAAATGAATAAAATTTGTTCTTTTATTTTATTTGCACATGAAAAATGGACAGTTATGCCAAAAAAGAAACGTCAACGTGGTGATTCAATATCAAAATAAGTATTAAATAAATGCTCTTAAAGACAACAACATTTCCCTCAGTTAAAATTATTTCAAACACTTGTACAATGAAAAGTATTTGCTTCTCTGAAGGTGGAAATGCCTGAAATAATCAAGACCTAAAAAAAACAAGACAGTACATCAAGAATATTCTTTCAAAGAAAATACCAACAAAAACAATAACGGCTTTCAAAATATTAAACAATATACTCCAACCAAGATCAAATTTATCAAATGAATTCTACGAAAATTTTAGCAAAAAAACACAATAAAAGTCATACAATTTTAAATTCTGACAACCAGATGTATAATTTTTACAAAACGAACATGTTCAATTTAACATCAATTGTTCCCCATTGGTTTCGTCACAAATGCAGCATTATAGAATTATAGATTTACTAATTAATGCATCCTGTATAAAAAACCATAGAAATACATGTTCAAATTTACCATTCAAGGTCACAAATGAATATGTAGGATAGTTAGAATAAATCTTGGTTATAGTAATAGTAACTGAAGTCAAAGAAAGTCTGTCTAAAGCAAAAATAAGATCTGAAAAAAATGATATAGACATCTATATATAGCATTGTTAAACCTTGGAAATTCAAAATGGAATCTCCTGTATCTTGCTAGCTGCCCTTTTCCTGACTTCACCATATTCGTCCTTGCCAATGCAATCTCAGTGCTAGTGAAAACAAATTTCCTACATGCAACTGAAAAATACGCATCTAATGCATAGAACATGCATTATTAAATATTGGACGACTGATAATATAATTGTCATACAAATATAACGAGGGAAATGGAGAACAATGATACGACTTTTCAAGAATGCCTTTTCGGTAGAGGCCGCAATAATTTACCACGTGTTCCGAAATATTTTCACAAATTGTGAAAAGCAAATGACGTTTACTATTACGTTTTCATCCTTTTAAAAATGCAATAAATAATATTTCAATTATTATACCTGTCTTGCGCGAGCAACAGCCGATGCAAAGGCACTAGTTCCGTCAAATTGTGTAGCGCCGGGGTTATCAGCCATGTTCAGCAAAATGGCGTTGGAAAAGAAGGAAGCTTGACTTAGTGTGGGAATCTTGCACGTTTTCTTGAAAATCATTGGCTGAAAATATGCAGACCTTACAGCGCCACCTATCAGATTAAAATGCTGCCAATTTAGATATTTTTTATGCTATTTAGTTCCACCGTGTCAAGGGTTGTTTGTATTTTTTTCTTTAGAAAACGTACACATTAAAAAAAAAAGCCTTACTTATTTCCAAGCTGATGACAAACAGTAGTTTTATTCGCCAGGGAAACTGTTAAAATATTTTCAATTGTTTTTTTTTCTTCTTCTTCATTATACTGTGAAGACCCCGTTATACCCGAACAAAAAAAGTCCACAATGTCTTATCTTATATCTTATATATTACAGACGCTCTTTCTATTAAGAATATTATTGCGTCCTGCGCTCGTACTTGGTTTGAGTCTAGTCTTGCATTTTTAGTAGTATTTTAAATGATGTTACGTTGCTGGTTTTACTGCTTTGTCATGGCAACCCATTCCATGCCAGGAAGAAAGAGTGCATATATGCATTTGCTCTCGCATATTTGAAGGGATACGGAAAGTGTTTTTGTCCTTATGTTTATCTGAGCAGTGAAACATACCCATATTTTTATTGTGTTGTATTCCCAAGTTAGAATTTAAAGCCTTACAAATTACCGGTACATATATTTATATAACGAAATTCATAACAAAGTCTTCGAGTGTGCTTTACATTTACCATTTGTTATTAAAATAAATCGAAAAAGTGTGTTTTTAATTTTGTTTTAAAAATGTCTATATTGTCGGATTGTTTAACTGTGTTTGGAAGTTCGGAAGAGTTGCTACGACGTGTTTAGCTCGACCATGAATACTGGGGAAATCGGCCACGAAGGCTTTTATATAGCATAGTCAGAACTTTGAATTGTATCCCAAGTGTTATAGTTAACCAGTGCAGTTGTTGTTGTTTTTGACAGGTTAATGCGTTTTCTTCATTGTTCAGAACAATTTTCGCAGCCATGTTTTGGACCCCTTGTAGTTTTGTATTTCAAATCACACTCTGGCAATCCAATGTATAGACAAACAGTTCGTGTAGTCTAGATGAGAGATTATCCTGGCCTACGATTAATGTCTCACATGCCTCTTTTGTCAGCATGTTTCTAATACATTTTATTTTCTGAAGATTCCACAATGCAGATTTACATTTGTTATTTATTTTCTCTATGGGGTTAGATTTTCATCTATATATACTTCAAGGTATTTTCTTTGAGTTGATTTAAGGATGTTCTCATTGATGACTAGTAGATAGTTTGTTTGGCATTTTTTTTTAATATTTTTTTTATCCAAACAGAATGAATTGTAGTATTACTACATTACTATTTGACATTATGTCCTCTAGTGTTTCTAGTTTTAGTGATTTAACTATTGGGGTTATTCTTGTCAGTTGTGAATATTCGCTAGTAATGAGCCTTACAGCTCTTTTCTGAATTTGTTCTAATTTGCCAATGTTTTCTTTAGTCACCGATTTTATTTTGTTTTTATTGAGGCTTATTATAGTCTACTGTTACTGCTTGCAATAGAGATATCACTGAACGCTCTATAAAGTATAGATTATTGTAGCCATAAGTCTAGACCTAATCACAGGCCCCACGAGAGGGGGGTACAGCCGGTACGGCGTACCGGGGCCCATGAGAGTTTAGGGGGCCCATGAAGCCCATGAATATTAAAATTTAAAATTAAATTGGCAATTATGCAAGTATTTTTTTAATTGTTGCTATTAAGCTAAGAGGAGATGTCCCAAACCTCCTACAATCTCATGTGGCTGGGGGCCCTTAATTTTGATAATCTTTAAATGTGTACTTGAACATTTTGTTAAACATGCAATGAAGCATTTAGTTGTAATATAGGGCCTAATTATTTTCTATAGCATTTAGGATCTTAGTTTTCGTCCTGATTCGTCTGCCTGTGCTGCTGCTGTTGGTAATGTGGAGGAGTGCTGTCAAACAGTTAAGGCATTGATGGCTGCAAACAGACTTATAATTAAATGATGACAGGACAGAGGCAATTATCTGTGCTTCTGATGTCAGTTTTCGGAAAAAGGCTATTACTACGATCAAGGTTGGGGCTTCCGAGATAACGTTGTCCAACACGGTTAGAGACCTTGGCCTTTTTATTGATAATACAATATCAATGGTTCCACATATCAGTGCTGTGGTTAAGGCTTGTTCGTCTCATCTACGTAGCCTGGGTCAGCTGCGACCTCAACTCAATAGAAGGACGGCCAATGCCGTAGCAGTCTCTCTTATCCAGTCACGGTTGGATTATTGCAATAGTTGCATGTGGGGTTTGCTCCAGAACCAGCTGCAGAAATTACAGAGAATGCAGAACACCGCGGCGCGCATTGTTTCGGGGGTGAGGACTCGTGGAGGCAAGATCATATCTCCGCAACACTAAGGGATCTCCCCTGGCCCCCAGTGATAAAGCGAATAGAGCACAAAATAATTGTCCATTACGTACGGATGCTCCCTCTTATCTTTGAGAGCTTATATCAAGGCATGAGCCATTTAAAGAACTGCGCTCTTCATCACAGTCACTCCTCAAATCTAGTCTGGATGGACACAAAAAGAAGTACCTGGAAGTGCGCTCATTTTGTATCATTGGCGCCTTCTTTATGGAACAGTTTACACCAGACACTGAGAGAGTATGGGACAAGAGAATCTTTTTAAAAAGAACTTAAAGACCTTTCACTTTGGCTAATACATCTGCAACTGCAAATCAAACTCAGAGCGCACTAAGCATACTAATTTAATAGCATGGATAGAAGCGCTATAAGAAATGCCCATTCTTATCTTATCTTCTTATCTCTTTTGTATTATTTTTCTCCAGGGACGATTACAGATATAGACCTATGAGCCTTACAGGCTTACAGTTCTCCCTGTTAGCTTAATAGCCTGTCAAAGCTTCATGGCTTTTCTAGCACCATATGGTCATATCGAATTGAAAGTGTACAACAATTTGTAGCTCATCTACCAGTCGTTGAGTTGGCTTTGAAAGCTGTTATCTTACTCCGAAAACCAGAAACGAAATCCATGAAATGTATAATATGTTTTGTCAGGTCTTTCACTTACAGCATAATGTCAGTCGTGTGGCACAGTATACTAGTACTTATTGACTTCTGCAACAAAGTCATTCAAGCTTTTGATGCGACTATAGATATGGAAGTTGCAATCATAGAAAGCTTATAATATGCACAACTAGGGGCTTTGTGAAACAGTTGGAAAGCAATGTGGAATGAAGCTAAGCTTGTTCCAGCCCACCTGCAGATAGAAGTACAATAATTGTTTAGGAACAGCAATACAACTGCCAGTAAAAAGAACAAGATTCCACGACGAGAATACATACATCTGATGAAAATGTCACTGAGATGAACGAAACACAAGAATGCCTAAAGAAAGCCCACTTTCGAAAACACATTATATTATGTTGTATTGGATAGTGTCGATAGTGTTATTGGAGGGCTTACGGTTTACAGTTCGGGTCAATTCAGTCAAAGATATTTCTGACACATTCAGCTTTCTTTGGAACTACCAAAAGATGTCAGAAGAAGACTTGAAGTATAAAGCTGCTAAGTTAGCAGAAAAGTATTATAAAAACATAAGTTGTGAAGACTTTCTCCAGGAAATAATTCATTTAACAATGGTTCACAATGCAAATGTTGATAATGAACAGTTGGGTGCATTTGGAACTGTTAAATGCTTTGACAAATTCCAAATTAGAAAACAAATGTCCTAACATAATTGTCAGTTCGAGGATGTTCCTTACAGCACCAGCCACAGTAGCATTAGCAGAGAGGAGCTTCAGTAAACTTAAGCTCATAAAAAATTGCCTTAAGTCAACCATAAATCAGGATCGCCTGAACAACTTGGCTAGGCTCAGTATTGAGTCTGGCATTGCAAGACAAACAAACTTTTACACGGTAATTCGTAGTTTTGCCAAGAAAAAGGCACGCAATTTAAGGCAGCCCTGTTTTAATAAAACTAGTCTTTTTCTTCTCTGTCTTTTTTTTTATCATTCATGTAGGCATTTTGATGCATTTTCTGTTGACTATTTTTTTTCACCAAACAGTAATCATTCAAAAGATGAATGATTTGGGTATCTTTGTAAATAATTAGATACATTCTGATCAATACTGAAGAGGAGGACCAATTAGATCTACAACAATTTAAAGACCAAGTGAAGAGGTTTTTCTCAAAGGAACGAGATTTGGAATAGCCTCATACGGCAGTGACGTATCACAAGGGAAATAAATAAATAAAAATAGACGCTATAAATCTATATTTAACCATTTTGTTAAAAATAAGAACCGGGAAAAGAGTCAAAACATGTGGCAATAGATTCAAAACACGTGACAATATTCATTTTTCCTAGTCGGAATCCTTTAAGTTACGTCACTTTCCTATATTGCCGGAAATAAAAACATCTCAAATGGCTACGAGATTTGGAGTAATCTTCCGAAAAACACACACATTTAAGTGCAAATATTGAACTAATTACTTAAAATGTATCTTTGATATTTTGTATAAATGTTTTTTTTAACATTCAGATACTGAATACACTATTTACTATCAAAATCAAATGTTAACTCAATTTTGATAAAAAGCTCTTCACTTGGTCTTTAAACTAAGAACTATGTACTTGATTAATGTATTTTTGTAATAGACCTGTAAGGCTGTGCTTGAAATTATTACACTCTAATGGTAAATGGTAACACTTATGGCAGTTTCACAAAATGATCCACAGACCTTTTAAAAAGAATCCTGATTTTTCCAACGTATGTAATGCAAACAAAAATCATCTAGATATGACTAGTGATAGAAAAAAAGGTGTTTGGCCGGGGGGGGGGGGGGGGGGCACAAAAGATATCGTACCGGAATCTTTTTTTTCTCTCGAGGGCCATGCATAATAATAACTGGTTTTAGAAATTTTTCTACTAATTAATTTTTATTCATATTTTTTTCTGTATTTTATCAAATATTGAAAACAGGTTTATAAAAAATTAACATATCCATTTAATCTGACTTCATCTAGTTTATCCCCAAAACGATTATGTTTGTAGAAATCCGATTTTAAAACAATTTTCATTTTATTTTCTTCTTGCCGGTCGAAAAAAACATCAGTGTGTCGTAAACATAGAATATAATATGGCATTATTTATTCTATATTGAAACAGAGAATACGGAAATCAAAAAATAGTTTAGGCTATTAGTTTCTGTAGGACAGTTAATAATTTGATTTGCGCGAATTAAGACAGGATTACTTTTAAACAATTCATTTAGTACCAATAGAGCATTTTTAATAGGCGTGGCTTAGTTAGGTTTCTAGGTTATGTAACTATGCAAATAAAAGCCACGATGGAATTATGGTGGAATAAAATTGTTCTTTAGTACTTTACCATGTCTATTTTACACCCTATTTTCACCCAAAATATAAGAAATTTGTTTCCATAAATCTTGATATTTATTTAACTGATAGACCTACTAGTCCTTACTAGTCCACGAAGAAAACAAGATTTAAGGCTTTTATAGTTTTTTAATAGCTATTGTGAAACATTGCACATCTTGCCTTATCTATATACTATATATATATATAAAGATCGTGTTTGTGTCCCCACGGATCGCCTTGGTCAATTTGAAAACACCTGAGTTTGTTTCACTGACCTATTTAGGCCTAGGCCTATATACTATCTAATAATTTTTCACATCTGACATGTGACTTCGATAGCACAGTGGTTAACGTAGCTGACTGCTTTGCGGGCGACCCGGGTTCGATTCTCCATTTAGACTGTACCTTTTCTTTTCTACATTTTTTTGGTCAAACTTTTAAAAACAAAAGACATTGTAAATCTATGGGTAATTTAGATTTTTGTTAAATAAAAATCATCATCTGTCCTTTGGGTTCCTTGTGGAACATAGGGCCTCTGTCAAAGCACGCCACTCTTCACGGTCTCTTGCTAGTCGCTTCAATTCTTCCCAGCTCTTTCCAGTTCTTTCGGTTTCATCCAGTATGCTTCGTCTCCATGTTCGCTTGGATCTTCCTCTATGTCGTTTGCCCTGGGGATTCCACTCTAAGGCCTGTCTAGCTCTGTGGTTGTTATCTTTCCTGAGGGTGTGTCCAATCCATCTCCACTTCCTTTCCATGATTTGTTGTTCTACTGTTCTTTGTCCACACCTCTCCCTCAGCTTGGAGTTTTCTACCTTGTCGAACCATTTTGTTAAATAAAAAATACTTACCTATTTTTTTTTACCCGATTACAATATTTATTTTAAATTACTTTCCTAAAAGTCTTCAGTAAAATATTAGATTTATAGCTTTCTTTTAATTGTAGTTTATAAGATTTTTATCTGCACCTTATACAGTTCTGTTTTTTTTTCACCCGGGCAACGCCGGGCAATGTAGCTTGTGCTTTAATACAGGGGTCTCCAAACTACGACCGCGAGCCGGATGCGGGTTGGAATGGTTTGCCTCAATAAACCAGGAAAAACAGTAACTTAAAACATTTAAAACATGAATAAAAACGCACGACTAAACTCGGACCACGGATGAGCGCAACAATCTTCTTTATAGAAGGAACGTCTGTAATATATAAGAATGTGGGTCTGTAGTAAATAAGAGAAGTAACATTTGCAGAGTGGAATATTTGTCGTCACTTGCCGTCTGTCTAATAAGGCCAACAGAGACTATGTGCTTACTACATGTCATGTTACTGAATAGTGGTTGGCATATACAACAAAAGTGAAAAGAATCAGTGTTGATAAAAAAATTTCAATTGCCACATAAGATGAAAATTTAACCTGATGAAAGAAACGTGTAGTTTGCCGTGGAAGTTTTGTGTAGTCATTTTTTTGTCTGCTTGCTTACTATATTTAAATGCTGTCGCGTTACTTCTGTTTGTAGGCCTACACATTTAGCCCTTAATTACATAATATTGACATAAAATACATGGACACTCAGCCAGATATTATTGACTATAACATTTCAGTGATTGATACTAATTTTTACCCACAGGTTTAAATGCCATTATCAATTCCAAGTAAATTAGAGCTATATAAATTGTCGATATCATCTGGTCAGTACCGGCACTTCTGTACCCATATGCATCAAAACTAGGGATGTTAAACGAAAACCAGAATACCGGATTCCGGTTTTGAATCTGAAAACCGGTTTTGATTTTTAAAACCGGATTTCGGTTTGTTGGTTGGAAGGTAATCATTACTTCAAGTAGCACACCCTTTATTTTTTTTTTTTTTATTGGTTCTGATGGAAATATTTAAAAATAAAATGTTGGAGTCACGCAAAACAATTCTTGAAATGCCTTGCTAATAGTATTTAGTCTTAGATATTGTGTTTCTTTTTTTTTTCTCCAAATACCAACTATGGCTTGCGATAAAAACAACATCAAACCAAATGTCGGCTCATCGTTTAGATGTGCGCTACTGTTTGATGTGCCTCGTGCGGCAGGGATTGCCCCTCCCGGGTTGGCCTACACAGCCATTCTCGGCGGTGCAGTTGGATACCTCACCCATGAAGCTACACCATCGTCACTCGAGACGGACGGATGCCGCCGACGACTCTTTGATGTACGCAATGGAGAGAGCAAACTAGTTTTGTCCTGTGACCCTGAACAATTCGGCTAGACACCGCGTCTGTGCTTTATTATTAACGGCAGCATTAAATACACATTCTTTTGACTTTTGATTGGCGCTACGTGATCCTATTCAATACAATATTTTACAAGTCTAAGTCCACGGTGCACAAATTATCACTATTGAAAGCTATTATCGGTTTTAATCAATTAGCCCATGTTTTTTTTATTTCTATAGAATGTTATGGAAAAGTGTACAAAATCATAATGCATTCACACAAATCAACCTCTTGAATGCTAAGCTAACACTTATTAAGTTTGAAATATTTTTCAAATACACCTACAAAACTACGCTCATTTGTCTTTTCCGGCCTGTGACTTGTGACATTGCGAGGGGGGGGGGAGGGGGGGAAATCGAAATCCGGTTTTAAACCGGTTTTATAGAACCGAAAACCGGTTTTGAAAACAAACCGGTTTTAACATCCCTAATCAAAACTAAAGAAGTGTGTAAGCCATCATTCGCTCCCATGTATAAGGAGTCAGCCAGTTTGCGAGCAAATGGAGTAACGTCCCTCTGGACACCGAGTTTCAGTGCATAGAAAAGGTGCAACAATACCGTCTTACCCCGTGTCTGAATGAATGACCAAACACAAAGACCCGATGGGGGGATCCATGGGGACGATGACGTATTCCATCCCTTAAAATTACGCCTAGACTCAAGAGCCGAAAGGCGTCACGTATAATCAGTAAACGATCAGTAAATTAGGGGTAGTGAATAGGCCTAAACAACAGATCTCCAGTTTCTTAGATCAAATATGGGTAGGCTTGAAAAAAGTCTCGACATTTGGAAACGAATAAATACTCATTTGACTTGTTTCGCTAAAAAACGAAGTGTCGTAGTTGGGGGTGCTTGTAAGGAGGCATTCTTCTGGAAAACTGGAATAATTTCTTGACTGATACCATAAGGTGAAGTATATTGAGCTTTCTCGAGCTCTAAATTTGGCAACTTTAAATTGTAGCCTACATGTCCCTAGAACTCTTTTTAAACACGACATTAGAGACCAAACCGTAGGTTCCATGTGCTCCGTTCATCCCCCCCCCCTTCCTTACAGAGTAGCATTTCTTAGCTACCCGTTTATGGAGGGGCTTTCCTCGTATACCTGCAATGTAGCCCGGCGTAGCTGAGACCAAGTTAAAGAAATCGACCATGCACTTGTTTTAGTTTTCAGCCATTTTAGCAGTGCTTGGGGAGAAAGCAGGGTTTTGGTGTACCCCACAGAATAGATATCTATGTTTATTCTGTGATCGCCTAATACTAGAACCGCCTCCCCACCACCCCCACCCCCCTGCGTTAGCCCACCGTTTTACCTCTACAGGGACCGGTTGGTTACACTCTTCAGTGTCTAAAAAAATAATACCGGAAGAGCCGTTCGGCTCTTACGTCCAGGTTGTAACGATGTTAAGAGGTGGATTAAGGGGAAGGGGGGGGGAGGCACACCAAGGTCTCCGCAATACAGGCACCACTCTTTTCTCCCCACTTGAGGAATTTCCCTTGGATGCATTAACGCGGCGGCTTACTCGTATACTTGCACTGTCGCCCGGTAGAACGAGTTTCAGACTAAAGGTCTGGACATCCAGTCACTAGGCCGGGGTAGAGACCGTCTGTTGCGCTCATTGCTTTCTCCCCACCGATTCTAGGAGCATCTCGGCCGTGCAATGATCCTCGGAAGCGCAACAGAAGTGATACTCTTCACCAGACTTGAACCTCAATCTCTCTGAGTGAGAACACGCGCCTTTATTACTATCTTACGGTTCGGAGAACGAACTCTGCCGAGTCTTTCAACATAGATACAAAGGTTCGACTCAAAATGTTGGCAATTCCTATCCACTCTAAACTCATTGCCCGCCGGTCACACATCACGTGCTCGACAGCGTACTCTGGTTGGCCTCTTCACCAACTTTGAATCCCCATTATTAGTATAAAATAGAACATACTCGTCAGCAGATTGAAAAATGATTACTGCCCAAAAATACAAGACTCAAATTCCTAAGTTACGTTTTTACCAACTTACACATTATCTTCAGTAAGTACTTTTTTTTTTCATGACAGTTGTTTAACCGTTCCGTCGTTTTTTTTAAATCTGTTTTAAAATTAGATCTATATATTGTTATTATTATTGTAAACGTCACGGTTATAGACACGCGCCAACTAATACAGTAGGCATATAGGCTAATGATAGGCCCTTAACTACTTATGAACCAAATCGTTCATAGATCTGTACTAATCGATGATGTATTAACTCAGTATAAATGCCAGTCAGTTCTATTTGCTGCCAACTTTGTTTACCCTCTAAAATCTTAATCAAAGGTTGCTATGTGTTCCATTAACGCGTCGAACTTACAGTTACAGTGTGTGCTTGTTCTATAAACAAGAAATATTTTAAGTTGTATTGAATGCATATAGGATTTCTTCAGACCTAGAAAAAGTATGTATCGATTTCTACTGGGTAGGCTACAGTAACTTCTTAAATATACATAATAATAAATTATTTACCTATTTGGTATTCTAAAACGAGTTAAATTTTTTTTTATTAAAAATAAACACTGCTTAAAAAATACACTGATTAGATCTGGAATAATTAGCATTTGATGTGGATATACGAACTATGGCCCTACTTACACATACTCAATTGTATAATAATTATTAATATACTCTAGGACTAATACCTATTAATTTCTATTCGTGCAAGATAGGCCTATACTTATAATGCAATCATGAAATTTCGGGGCTTTTTTTTTGTGATCAACAATGCTTGTTATTATCGGCGATTTTGCTGGGCCTTTAGCATGAGATTGTGTAAGCAGGAGTCTACACCATCCAACTATTTTATTTTTTCTATCGGTGTTTGGCAGAGTCTTCGAATTCTCAATGCAGAGTCCAACGTTCAGACTCTAGACTCTAGACTCTAGCTAGACTCTAGCTATACTCTAGACTCTAGACTATAGACTCTAGACTATCATCTGCCATTTTTAAGAAAACATTATGGTAATAGTTTATTTATACATAGGCTTATTGACTTAAACTTTTTTGACGATCTATAACTAGGTTAGAAATGTAAAAATAAAATGTGCCACGCATTCTATTGAACAGATAAGTTGCCGATTTATACCTAAGTGCCTTCGGGCTCTTAAGTCCAGGACTTAACGATGTAAAGGAGTGGATCATTGAAGGGGGCTGGGGGCGATAAGGCTTGTCGCGTAACGTAGGGTACGGTCTCCGCAGCCACATGCACTAATTTCCCCAACTGCGGACTAAGGAAGGGGGGCGATAGGGCTCGTCGCGTAACGTAGGGTAAGGTCTCCGCAGCCACATGCACTAGTTTCCCCAACTGCGGACTAAGGGGGGGGGGGAGACACACCAAGGTCCTGTCCGAGCGCCATCCACCACACGGAATCCTGCATTACCCGGAATCTAATGAAAGGTGACCCTCACTCCGTGCTTAGAAATCAGGTCGGAGATAGTCCGTACTGTACGAGAGAGTCGCTTGGGCCAGGTCGCCAAACCGTCGATGGCCTGGTGCACTGAATGCGCATTAGTGAAGATGACTATGTCGGTTACCACTTCCGACCCATCTTCAAACTTCAAACCTTTTCCCGATTGCTTCGATGTCCATCTCTGCTACGTAGATGCAGATCACACCACAAGGTCTTGATAACTTTTCTCTTTGGGTACCCACCCTTAGGTACAACACAAGACCTTCATACCCGCACGCTCCTCGGCACCACCGGTGGCACTGTCATCGGTGAACACATTGATACATGCCATATTTGAGTGTAGCGTCTCCAGGCGCCCGATAACCTGCCGAACACACACTGTATCGTAGTGTGAGGTTGTCTCTGTAGCAGACGACAAAAAGGTCCAGCTTTCTGAATCATTTCTAAAGCTTGTATACTTCTATCTAATCTGCCATGGTTCTGTTATTGATGTCCGGGACTCACTGGCATAAAATTAAACAACTACTAAAAACTGTTTTTAAATCCCTTACATTCACTTTTATTAGGGCTTCCGAAGACTTTGCTCTTTAGCTAGTGTGTCAATATGGACGTACACCTTCAAAGCTGTACCCATAGCTAGTGTGTCAATATGGACGTACACCTTCAAAGCTGTACCCATAGCTAGTGTATCAATATGGACGTACCCCTTCAAAGCTGTATCCATAGCTAGTGTGTCAATATGGACGTACACCTTCAAAGCTGTATCCATAGCTAGTGTGTCAATATGGACGTACACCTTCAAAGCTGTACCCATAGCTAGTGTGTCAATATGGACGTACCCCTTCAAGGCTGTACCCATAGCTAGTGTGGCAATATGGACGTACCCCCCCCCCCCAACAAAACTGTACCCATAGCTAATGTGTCAATGTGGAATTACCCCTCCCCTTCCCTTAAAGCTGTACTCATAGCTAGTGTGTCAATTTGGATTTACCCCATTCCCTCAAAGCTGTACCCATAGCTAGTGTGTCAATGTGGAATTACCCCTCCCCTTCCCTCAAAGCTGTACTCATAGCTAGTGTGTCAATTTGGATTTACCCCCTTCCCTAAAAGCTGTACCCATAGCTAGTGTGTCAATGTGAACGTACCCCCGTCAAAGCTGTACTCATAGCTAGTGTGTCAATGTGAACGTACCCCCGTCAAAGCTGTACTCATAGCTAGTGTCTCAATGTGAACGTACCCCCATCAAAGCTGTACTCATAGCTAGTGTGTCAATGTGAACGTACCCCCGTCAAAGCTGTACCCATAGCTAGTGTGTCAATGTGAACGTACACCCCTCAAAGCTGTACCCATAGCTAGTGTGTCAATGTGAACGTACCCCCCTCAAAGCTGTACTCATAGCTAGTGTGTCAATGTGAACGTACCCCCCTCAAAGCTGTAACCATAGCTAGTGTGTCAATGTAAACGTAACCCCCTCAAAGCTGTACCCATAGCTAGTGTGTCAATGTAAACGTACCCCCGTCAAAGCTGTACCCATAGCTAGTGCGTCAATGTGAACGTACCCCCGTCAAAGCTGTACCCATAGCTAGTGTGTCAATGTAAACGTACCCCCGTCAAAGCTGTACTCATAGCTAGTGTGTCAATGTGAACGTACCCCCCTCAAAGCTGTACCCATAGCTATATATAGTGTGTCAATGTAAACGTACCCCCCTCAAAGCTGTACCCATAGCTAGTGTGTCAATGTAAACGTACCCCCGTCAAAGCTGTACCCATAGCTAGTGTGTCAATGTAAACGTACCCCCGTCAAAGCTGTACCCATAGCTAGTGTGTCAATGTAAACGTACCCCCGTCAAAGCTGTACCGATAGCTAGTGCGTCAATGTGGGCGCCGAAGAAGAACCCTGCGAAACAATCACGTGGATTAACTACGAAGTGGAAAATCGGGTCAATCGCCAATTCGAGTACCGGTAAAAATCATTGTCCATCTCCCCAACAGTAATTTGCTCGCAGACCGCCCCTCCCCCCGTTCCGCTGTGAAGGATGTAGACATGGGGCCATGTTGTTGACCCTCACACTCAGCTAGGATTTTTTCCCGGGTCTGAAGGGTAAGATACCTGCCAACTGCCAAAATTTGTAGAAAAAAGTAAACGCGACAGTTCATTGTGCACACTTTACTAGCTGCCCACAATCATGCCTCACAGGGGTGCTTCTGTGAATAGTATTTTGACTGCCACTCCCCAGAGCCTTCACAAGCTTTTGTGGCGCCCCAGGGCAAAAGCTCCGGCGACGCCCCCTTGCATACTGTAACTGCTTTGTTTAGTACTATATTTAAACATTTAGACTATATTTGCCGCCCCCTAGAAGTGTCGCCCCCGGGCATATGCCCCCCTCTGCCCTCCCCCCATGGGCGTAACCAAGAAGGGGCGTGGGAAGAGGGCACATGAACTTCGGTCAATCCCCCTTCCCTTTTGTTGAGTTTCGCCAAAAATTATTTGATTAAACAGCTAATTTAAGCTTATATATAATACAGAGTTAACATGTTTGTAAAAAAAATATTTTACCACTCAGATTATTAAAGCTTTAAAAATTCTATTTAATGTTCTAAACTATGTAGCCTACGTTTAACGTATGACTATTTTATGTTGTTCTAAGTTGTTGTAATTTCGGCTTTGTGTAGAACTATTTTGACCATATTTCATCAACTAGCCCTCAACTGTGTCAGTGCTATTGTTTGAAAAATCTGATTCTTGATAATACAATAGATCTGTGTATCTTATTTTGCCTCATGCAAGAAAATGAAAATTTTTCAGCTTTGGAAATTTTAAATGTAATTTGAAATCTAATGTTAAAGTCTTAGTATTTTTTTGTTAACCCCCTCCTCCCTTTTTAAACATGTACCCACGCCTATAACGAGCACTAATTGTCCCCTACCTTAAAATCCTGACAAAGCCACTCGCCCCCCCCCCTCCCACCTCCCCTCCCCACTCCCCCCCCCCCCCTTTACAAAACACAAAAAACATTTAAGGGGAAAATACGGTTGACACTTGGTGCGACATGCAAAAAGTGATGAGATAGTCACACCCTTATAATCGTGGAGACAAGGGCCAGCAGTTTTTATTTTGTAGGCTATAGACTATGTTTTGCTAACTTTAATCAGATTGGTTCTCACAAATGTTCAATTTAGACAAGACAGTGAATTAAGATTATATTATATTTTTTAAATTTAGCTACTGAATAACAAGGGAAAAAAGTAATACTTTAACCGATTTGTTTTTTGATTTACAAGACATTTTATGATATGTTCAAATCTATCTCAACGGGGGCGTTATGGCTTCGGGGGGGGGGGGGGGTGAGAAGCTCTAGGGGGGCGCTGACATTCCCGGGGGCGATTGGGTGGCGGTGAAGGACAAGTGGGCGGTACAAACCTATATTACAGACTAATTATTATTTCATACATACATTCAACATTATGGTATTCATAACAAGATTATTAGATTATTTAATTTTAATAATTAGAGGATTAAAATAATTTACGTTAAACAGTTGTAAATAAACATTTCTGCATTAATAAAAATGAGTCGCTTATATTTCTAAATCAATAATACAAAAAAAAATTGTTTTAGAATTAATTATATTTATGTTATTCAAGTGCAAGTGACCTCTTTGTATGCTTAAAACAGCTTTGATGTGCGATAAAATCTGTTCACAGGTGTAAGTTGAACCAAAAGCTGAAAGCAGTTGAGAATAGCAGAGGACTTCCCTAAGCAGCTTCCTTCCAGATTTTTTCCGCAAATGGGCACATTTAGATGCTCATTTTTGTAATGTTTAAAATTCAACTTGCTCCATTTTAAAATTGCCAATATTCCTCCACTTAATAAAAAAGATCTACATCTATGACGGTTGTAGTAATATCAAACCAGTTAGGCTTGGCGTGGTATGAAAAAATGAGTCCATCTATTTGAAAGACTTGCCTTTGATTAGAAAACTCCACTTTGAGTGCTTCGACGTAGGCTTACTTCTGAAAAAAGCCCAACTATCTTAATATTATATTCTTTAGCCTAACATAGGGATATACATGTAGTTAAAATTAAATGTTTTGAAATTGATTTCACGCCAAGATATATCCAGTTTCAATGCAAATCCATTCCATTGGTGCTTGTAAATGCAAGATCAACTCACTGAAAAGTGTCAGAAACATCGGCTTCAACAGTCAGTTTTCCTCTTTCAGAACCGGAAAATGTTGTTGTTGTTTTTATCAATAAAAAAACACCTCTTGGAGGTCTCCCGCGTGCCATGGAAAATGGATTTGAGTGCCAAGTTTAGCTCCCGTATCTTTCGTTGCTGACTCCTGATTTAGTATACATTGTGAGGTTACCTAAAGACATCCCAATTTTCTTTATAACTGTACTTTTAGCTTACGTTAATTTAAGTTAAAAAAAATTGCCCATTTCGAACAAATAAATAAATAGTAAAATCTACTAGATTACTAAACTTGTACTAGAAGACTTTTTAGTGTATAAGAAATTCCTCTTGCGGCGATGGTATGGCGTATCGTAAATTGATGTTGTAGTTTAAAAAAAAGTAGTCTGTTCCAGATGCATTGTCTGTCTATTGTGTGACAACACTTAGTCACTAAAAGTCTTTGTGATTCTCTGCATCATTCGCTACAATATTACAGCAGTTCACAAATAAGTACTGCATTAAATGATTTTTTTAGACAGCTTTGCATCGATACCTTAAATTAATTTATTAATATTATTATTATTAATATCTTTATTACTATTATTGTCTCGATATAATTTTTTTATTTTGTTTGCCAATATTATAATTTTCTTGTTTTGTCTTTTACTATGTCTTTATTGTACTTATGCAGTATGTGGCAAAATAAATATTTTTCATTGTTCATTGACGAGGACTACAAGCGATGGCTACCTACTGCACACAGAGGTGTGTTGGTTAGCAAAAGATGGCTGTTTAAACATAATGAATGAGACTTGGATTCGGTGCTCGAATTTTTGAAAAGCAAATGCGATTCTTTGGGAGAAGATCAATCAGTTTCTCTAGGTCTGTGAGTTTAGGCAACAATTTTGTATTGCATTCTTATCACTCTCTTTTGTATGTAACAGGGTGGGGGAGGGGAGGGCGGTTATATTTTTCATTAATCATGGTTACTACTAATCAAAGAGGGTTGTGGGTAAAGGACAGCAATCATCTACTAAAATACATCTAAACTAGGGCACGAAGGGACTTTGGGCTTCCGTGACACTTCCGTTGGAACAGAAGGATTATTACAATCTAAACAGACCAACAACGCTGAACACTAAACATAAAACACTAAAATCATATTCAAATTACAAATTACTGTTTATTCATGGAAATTCACTTGTCCCATTAAAGGGAACATAAAAATCATAAAAACAAATTAAACCCCAACAATAAACCTATACTATCTAAACTCTATAAACATACTGTAAACCCTCACAAATAATAACCAACTTAAACTCCCCACTAAAAAACTAACTTCAACTCCCCACTAAAAACCAACATAGGCCGACATTACGACCTACAATATAATAGAATAGAAATAGAGAAATAAAAATACACATTAGAACATGGTCATCTATATACATAAGCATAATATATATATATACTATATACAGTAAATAAAAACTACATAGCATAATCCAACTATAACCAGTTAAAACATGAACCTATAACTCCTTGTACATCTTATAACATAATATGAATTATGACATAAGAATCAACCCAGCTCTAGTCAATGAAGACTAGAACAAGACAACACCGCTCTATACTCTGTACCACAGAGTTAGGCCACTCACTGGTTAATACATACCAGTTAAGACCAAGCATGAAATAAAAACATCTACCATAACTTATTCCCATGCCGGCCATTAAAGGCTACATTACATTAAAATAATAATATACATGAAATAAAAAGAAATATACATTTAAAAAGAAGAAGCCAACATGGCGGATAATGTTCCTTCCCAAACCTCCAACTTAATCCATTCCCATCAATGCACTTGTCATAGACAAGTGGACAATATACATAAAATAATCAAATTAAACAAAGTATAAAATAACATAAAAATTCTAAAAAGTAATTAAATCTCAACTCACGTCATATCCGAACAAGCCACACACAACTACGCCATATACTGACCACTGGTCTTCCACAAAATGGGCCATTTCAGACGGAAGTGATTGATTAATTGTTCTATTTATAGACGCTGACCGAACGTCTATGATGACAACTTAACTCTCGCTCTAACTAATTTCAAAAATGACTATTTCCTGTCGACTGAAGTGCTAATCCTAATTCTAAATCTCTAATTGCTAAATATCTACAAATTTACCTTATGTACAACCCTATATTAAATTAAACTACAATAAAAATTCTACCTATTACTTTAATTAAACTACACTAACGAAAACCCAATTTAAAATAATCAGAAAAAGAATTCCGAAAAATGACGCAAGACCTAGCCGCTTAACCTCGTTTCAGGGCTTTCACAAAATACAAAACAATATTTACATACATCATTTTTATACCAAACAGTCCCCCAAGTCTATATCTATATTACAAATAATAAAATATATTTACATTAAAAGTTAATTACTTACATTCTCACAAATCATAACACGCTCAGAGCACAGAAACACATTCAAAACAGACCACTCATACAGCACAAAGCAATTAATCACACTTTTAATTTAAGTCACCGACCTACATGTAGAAAAACAATCTGCAAATAGTGAAGCGTCGAGACCTAAGGCTTTTGCAACCAAAACTGAAACAAATATAAGCTTAGACAATTTAATAACAACACACCAGGCAAACGATTCATATTAATATTTTACAAGGACAGGATCAAACACTTATTCATGAACTGTTTGGTTACTAATTTTTACTGGAAAGAATTTGGATTGAAACTGGACATTTGACATATTTATCCGTGATATTACTAAACATTATAGTACTTCCCCTATGTTAAAACTCATTCAGATCTATATACATTACACATAGATGAGCTTAATAAGTAGGCCCACATTGAAGCACTGAAAGCGGAGTTTTCTGGCTGAAGTCTATTTTGAAATGCAGCAAATTGAATTTAAAACATCCCGATTTATGGACATCAAAATTTGTCGAATTGCGAATAAATCTGGAAGAAAGCTGCTTAGAAAGGTCGTCAGTTATACTTAAACCGTTCATTTGTTTGAAAAATGTTGCATTTGTTTTACTTTCATCTATTGGCTCAACTTACACTTGTAAACATATTTTCTCATAAAAGATTTTCTCATACAATAAAACTTTTTTAATCCCATAAGAAAGTCGCCTAACTCTTGAAGCATTAAGCAAGGCTCACATTAATTCATACAGACAAATTGCATTCAAATGTTTTTTAATCTTCTTTAAATAAGCACACAAAATAATTCGAGATCAAATTTATTTGTTTTAACTTTTAAAAACACTACAGCTTATGCGTAGGCTAATCTATAGACGAGCACTAGGCCTATATTACGTAATTATTGTTATTAAAATATCGCAGAATGTGACTAATCTGTGTTGACGTTTTTACGGTTTCTTAGTAAAGCGCCTTTTTTATCATGCTACATACATTTAATAATTATTGTTAAAAATAATAAATATAGCAGAGGTTGACTATTTGGCTGTTGGCACGCCGAGTGAGTTAGAAATTCTACTTTGGCACGCGCTATCAAAAGGTTGCCGACCCCTGCTCTAATCTATCTAATCTATCTACACTATCTAATCTATCCAATACATATAATCTATCCAATCTATCTAATCTATCCATTCTTTCTAATCTATCTAATCTACATCATCTAATCTATCAAATATGTCTAATATATCTATCAAATCTATCTCATCTAATATAATATCTCAATTAATCTATCTCATCTAATCTATCTCATCTAATCTATCTCATCTAATCTATCTCATCTAATCTATCTCATGTATCTCATCTATCTAATCTACTTATTATGTAGGCCTAATATTCAGTGTTCAGTAATTGAAGGGAAATAATATGATTAGCCTAGGGCCTAGACTAGACTGTCTGGGTCAAATATTAAAATTATTAACAATGCAAGAAAAATTGATTTTGTTCAGAAGACAGTTTCTGAGTTTAACGGTTCACTCGTGCTTGAAATGTGTGTCTAGGTGTGTCAATGTCATAGTCTACCAATGTGTGTGTACAAAATAAATGCTTATTCTATGCCATTATATGATCAGCACCGGCTGGGCATGGGGGGATCGACTTACCGTTCAAGTGTGTTTGCTCTTCCAAGCATAAAGAAAGGCGTCTGTATTTACGTTCTTCGACCTTTAACCTCCGCCCAACTTGAATGCATTCGATAACATAATATAGAGTAACTTTAAAAAAAAAGCGATTTGAAGTTGGCACAGAAATATTGTGACCGTTACTTAGCATTTTAGATAGAAAACATTTTTATATAGTCTCTACCGGAGGTTCCTAAGTTCGAATCCTGAAGAGAACTAGATATTTTTCTTCTTGTGAACTCTGTTTTACTGACCTAATGGACCAAATGGGTTTGACGGGGATACTTTAAGTTCAAGAGCTTTAAAAATGGTTTGAAGTGGGAGTAAAGATGTACCGTAAAGAAAGATCAGTTTATAAGCTGTTATTCCTTTGGATTATTTGCCTTCATTTGGGTTTCTGATGGGTAGCCTATTTCGGGTAGGCCTACATAAAACGTTGACTTCATCTGTCACATAAAAAGACAGAGTTGACTTTGACATTCTAGCCATTCGCCTTGCCTAATGCAAAGTTGACCAAATAGCCACACTAAAGTTACAACTTTAAACATTTAGAATCCTTATGCAATCAGTTTATTGTTTATTTTGCTAAGGTAATAAAAATATTTTCTTACTAAAAAAACAAAGGGACATAATGCTCAATTTTTATTATGTATCAGGCCTCTGGACTGTAGCTACACATGTGTTTAAAATTTGATTTCCGATTATAAACGTGACGTAGGTAACGCCCATTATATCAAGGTAAAGATAAATTTCTGAGATAACTAGGCTACTATGCATATCAAGACCTGTCAAGTGTCCTATATTAATGTCATTAAACTTTACATTAAAAAAAGACAAGAACATTCATTTTGTTTGCGATCTTTAAAATGTTTTAGTCTTCCCAATGCCAGCTACCTGTAACTTTCAGATTTAATGTTGGTACAAAATAAGATCAATAATTGGATATAAGAACACTTAAACGTGCCTTTCAATGACCTACTACACATCTATAATTGGATATAAGAACACTTAAACGTGCCTTTCAATGACCTACTACACATCTATAATTGGATATAAGAACACTTAAACGTGCCTTTCAATGACCTACTACACATCTATAATTGGATATAAGAACACTTAAACGTGCCTTTCAATGACCTACTACATATCTATAATTGGATATAAGAACACTTAAACGTGCCTTTCAATGACCTACTACACATCTATAATTGGATATAAGAACACATAAACGTGCCTTTCAATGACCTACTACATATCTATAATTGGATATAAGAACACTTAAACGTGCCTTTCAATGACCTACTACATATCTATAATTGGATATAAGAACACTTAAACGTGCCTTTCAATGACCTACTACACATCTATAATTGGATATAAGAACACTTAAACGTGCCTTTCAATGACCTACTACACATCTATAATTGGATATAAGAACACTTAAACGTGCCTTTCAATGACCTACTACATATCTATAATTGGATATAAGAACACTTAAACGTGCCTTTCAATGACCTACTACATATCTATAATTGGATATAAGAACACTTAAACGTGCCTTACAATGACCTACTACATATCTATAATTGGATATAAGAACACTTAAACGTGCCTTTCAATGACCTACTACACATCTATAATTGGATATAAGAACACTTAAACGTGCCTTTCAATGACCTACTACATATCTATAATTGGATATAAGAACACTTAAACGTGCCTTACAATGACCTACTACATATCTATAATTGGATATAAGAACACTTAAACGTGCCTTACAATGACCTACTATATATTTATAATTGGATATAAGAACACTTAAACGTGCCTTACAATGACCTACTACATATCTATAATTGGATATAAGAACACTTAAACGTGCCTTTCAATGACCTACTACACATCTATAATTGGATATAAGAACACTTAAACGTGCCTTTCAATGACCTACTACATATCTTTAAAAAAAAGTACAATGGTCAATACTACAATAATTTCCCGAAATGCATTTAACGTATATTTTAATCAGAGAAAACAAAAATCGTATTTTAATCGTGTGACAAAACCTTCTATGATTAAACGTAAAAGTGCTCCTAACCAGTTGTTAGAGAGAAGGGGAGATAATGAAGGATATGATTTTTTCGCGTGTATGGTACTGTAAGAGTTATTTTAGTACTTTATTATAAGAAGAGTGTAAAGAAATATATCTTTTACTAAAGTTTTTGGGTCTCATCAATCCCAGCGTCTGCTAGTGTACTGTATAATGGGATGGCACTCAACGTGTGACATGCAATCCCATTGTCTCATATTTTACTTTTGCAATCTCGCTTCCGATAGATGTCATCCCTAGCTGAGTGGTTAGAGTACCCGACTGCCATGCGGGCGACCTGGGTTCGATTCCACACTGATAGCTTTCTTTTTCTACTTTTTGTATCTAATTAATATAACTTTTTTTTTTAAAGATTGAAAATAATTTTTAGGACTTGAAGCTTTCCTAAATGTTCTGAGAAAATAATAATTATGTTTTTAAACCTTTTAGATCTATTCATTGTAGTTAATGAAAATTTTATCTGTAGCTTGTAGGCCTTACTTGCCTTTTAAATTTACCCCTTCCCACGCTGGAGAGTTTATCTTATTTACCGGTATATATTTATAATGATCCTCATGTTCTCCCTCGCTCTTACATCTATATATAATTGCGGCTGTGTCTTAGAGAAATCAAAGAAACAAAACGACAGTAACTGTAGTAATAGTAAATGAGAAATAAAAAGAGTGAAAGAAAAGGTAAATGTATGACAGGTTAAGTGGAAACACGGAAGAAATTAAAGATATAAAGAGAGCGAGAGATTGAGAGAGTGTTAATATGACGGATAGTGAAAGTGTGTGCATGAGAGAGAGAGAGAGATAGATCAATGGAGAGAGGGATTGCCTCTCAGATTTTGTCTCCAAGAAAAATACACATATAGAGAATAAAGTAGACTAGGCTTTGTGCTGCTCACACAATCCCTTTCTAATTGTATGCTATGAAATAAAAAGGATTCACTGCCATACATTGGACCTCTCTTCAACTCACACATTTCATCAAACCGAAATGAAACAACATATATAATTTGACAATACTATATTATGCTATTCATTGTCATGGTATAGAAGCCAAACTCTCACAATGTTATTACCCCCCCCCCCCATCCCTCAAAACAAATGAAACAAGAATTTCACACACTACAAGCGACACATGTTTAAAAGTCGACTGAGCTCATATATAGCCACACATAAGACACCATACGATGCATGTCTTTGGTCACTCAGTGAGGTGAGAAGCCAGGTGCTAAAGCTACTTAAAGTTAAAGCTTATTAGCCCGGAGTGACTAAATCTAGCGAGCTGCGCTCATCTGTACACCTGGACCCCCAACCACGACCAACTAAAGTATACGTAGATCACGCCCCTCCTCGTAGGTGGCAGTTGATACTAGCGGATTTTGTGATCTAATCACTGATATCTAAATTTACACGGAGTGTGGCAATGCTTAGATTAAAGTATTACAGGTTTTGATGCAAGTGATTAAATTAATAACACTGACTTAAAACATTTAATTTCTTCATGTTGTAAAATGCTCAACTAACAAGATTAAAAGGGAAAATTTAGCCTTAAAAACACCTACTCAGTTTATTCGTTAATAACAATATTTGTTTTACGCTACTGAAGCAAACAAGTATATAATTTTAAAAAATCTATGTAAAAAAATATAAAATTTATTATCATTGAAATAGTTTATGAGATTTCAGGTAAGTGTATACATAGACGTATAAAAAGGAAATTGTATTGGCTTAATTGAGTCAATGGACAGCCCATCCGTGTATATATAGGCCAGTGAGTCTAATGCATAGAGAGAAACATGGCCCTGTATCCACTACAGATGGTGGAATACAAGTATAAGTACAAGTATTTGACTATATTAGTTAGGTATCCACATTCATAGTCCCGCTTTCTTTAGCCACCTTGGAAATATTCCAGCTCTGAGCCACCAATCGAGCAAGCAGGGGTCATCTATTGAAATGGCTCCCTTTTGAAAAATTGTTGGTATATATTATAATATTATAAATTTCACATAAACATAAAGACAAAATCACTTTCCTTATCCCTTATGCGAGAACAAATGCACATAAGTACTCTTTCTTCCCGAGTGGCATTCGGGCATGGAATGGGTTGCCTAAACAAACCAGGAAAACCAGTAACTTAACATCATTTATAAAATGCAAGACTAGACTCGGACCACGGATGAGCGAAGGACGCAATAATCTTCTCTATAGAAGGAGTGTCTGTAATGTATAAGATAAGGCGAGCACTTCCTTTTTATATAGGCATAAAGAAATGTATTAACTAGTAGCCTATATATTATCATATTATTCTGTATAGATAAATATAGCATACACTTAATAGGATCTGTTAGAAAATAAAGCTTAATATCATCTATTTTTCAGACCAACTAAAAAATCATCTTAAATGGAAGTAAGTGCTGAAGGTGAAAGAGAAGATTCGTTAAACCATACCGATAATGCTACAGACAGTAATAACGTGGAAGTCCAGGTGCAGACGACGGCATCGCCTAGGACTGAAGACATCGAGAAGAACGACGATGAAAGGGCCACGGAGTTACAGAGATCTGCTAGAACCACACCGGAAGTGCCAGACGATGAAAACGCCGATGAAGAAGCGGAAGAAGGCGACGGGGAACAGAGATCAGCTTCTCGTTCTCTGTCAGAATCTGCTGCAGGTAGCCCATTACCTGCCACGGACAAAGAGGATGGTTTGGCGGGTTCCACACCCTGGCCTCGTGAGGCGCCAGACGACGAGGTAGATGTGCCGCCACAGAATGATTTGAAAGATGCAGCTGCGGAAGAGACTAATACTATCTCAAGCCCTCAGCCTCAAGAAGAATATCAAGGGAGGGAGAACGATCCGGACGGTCAGGTGATTGCTGTTTTTTTTTTAAAATATACTTACAACTTTAATCCAAATGCTTCATGTCTTAACACACAAAAAAAACAACAACACGAAAAGGGCCTGTTGGTCCAAATCACAATAAGCACTAAAAATTTCTCTCTATTGAGGTCTCCTACTTGAATAAACTGATTTACATAATACCCGGCATTAGTTGGTTGACGGTAGACTCAGGTCCACAAACAGAATGTGGGTCCACACACACACTCCCTTTCCACCGAGTTAAATAAAAAAGATACCAAATGAAGAGCTCTTGCTTGATATTTATTTTTCAAAGACGGCGTTGGTGTAAGACAATTAAAAAACGAAAAAAGTTGTGAGAGAAAGGGGTTAATACTTTTATTAGCAGAGACACTCCACAATTTAACTGGGTTAAATGCCCTTTCTCCACTCCAAAAAGACACATTTACTCACCTTTGCAAAACTTTCAGCTGACACCCGTAATTTTAATAGACAAAAATACTTCATTAAACAGATAAATAAATATATAAATATATATATATATATATTGATATATTGATATATATAAATATATAAATATAGCCTATAAATAGGCTTACATAAATACATAAATAGATAAATAATAGATAAATAGATTAATAGGGCCTACATAAATAGATAGATCTAGATATAGTGATGTGCAATAGTCCAGGAAAAATCGTCTACTAAGACTCTAGGACTGATTGAATTAAGACAAAATGATAGTAGTTTTAAGTTGTTAAGCATTATTAACATTTTAGATGAATCACACAATTATAATATGAGAAAAATAGCCAATACGTTTTTAAATGTGCTACATCAGAAAAAAAGAATGAATTAGCAAACATAATTTATCTTTGCTTTTATTTCACTTATTTTTTTTAGATTGAGTTGCCAAGCAACGAGATGGAAGATGGTCCAATTGATGTAAGAGCATCTAACGATATTCCACCCCTCGAGACATCAGAAGGAGCGCTGTATACTACTGGCACGCTGTATACTACTGGCACGTTTAGTCGCAAGCCTCTGCCACTGACTATTAACAAAATCGCCATAGAGAATAGTGCTCGGTATAAGCTGCCACTAGCAGAGGTATGTCTCTTTGATTTACACAATAATAATATGGAAAAACACATTTCATTCATGTATGAAAATGTTGTCTTATCTTATCTTATATATTGCAGACGCTCCTACGCTTATCTGTGGTCCGAGTCTAGTCTTATTTATTAATGTTTTAAATGATGTTAAGTTACTGGTTTTTCTGGTTTGTTCAGGCAACCCATTTTATACCCGAATGCCACTTGGGAAGAAAGAGTACTTTTATGCATTTGTTCTCCATAAGGGATAAGGAAAGTGTTTTTGTCTTTATGTTTATCTGAGCATTGCAACATGTTATTATTGGGTTGTATTTCTAAATTAGAGTGTAATGCCTTATGTATTATTACTGCTTTACTCTTTGTCCCTATATTTGTCTATTAATTAAAAGTTATTAAATACTAGATATTTTTTAAAAGGGTAACAAAATATATAGTCTATAAAAATGAAAAATTATAACCACAACATTTGTATTGTCTGCTAAGTAATTTTAAATGAGTTTATTAAATATAATAACTACTACAGACTTAGACTTAAAGTTTACAGACGTTCCTTCTAGATAGAAGATTATTACTTCCACTAGGCCCAAAACTCCTGCAGGACGACAGGGATCCGTCTGAGGCAGGGATAGAACCCGCGACGTGTCAGTTGGTTTTTGGTTGACAGTCCGGTGAACTAACCTCTGGACCAGCCGGCTTCACTTGCCTTTATTGAGTGATGCAAATTTACAAATAGAGGACAGGGATTTTTTTTTCATTTCCAAAAAAAAATCACTAAAAAGAGCAGAATTTGAAAATATAAATAGTCTAATAGTATCGTTACTAGTTAACCCGTGAACACATTGTGGCCATACAATAATTCTATATATATATATATATATATATAATTCTATATATATATATATATATATATATATATATATATATATATATATATATATATATATATATATATGTAAAATAATAGAAAGAAATAAATAATTTAAAAAAGGGGAATAAAAACAACAACAAAACTCTGTTCAGATATAGTATAAATGAAATAAAACACTTCACTGCGATTCTCTAAATGGTGAAACCACTTTATGTTATAGCAAACCGAAGAGAAAACAATGCATTCCATTCTATTGATTGTTTGTGCTATCATTAAACAGTGTTTGTGCATACGTTTACTAAAAAAAAAAGTAATTCAGCAATATAGCTTATAAAAAAAAACGAGTAAGACTTAGATCTAAGCTTATATAATTAAAAAACAACAACACACATTTATTTCAATGGGTTTCTAGTGAACAAACATAAAAACTTGAGGAAATTGTAAATGTTATTACTATAATGATAATAACATGCTATGCATATTAATATATAAGTATTTCTTCCCCTTTATAGGCCAAAGGACAAATAGCCCACCTTAGGCGCCACACGGAGGCCAGTTCTCAGAAGATAAAGAAATGGTACAAGAGCGATAACTACGTCGACAAGGACTCTTACTCGTGGAGAAACCTGCCCCTGTTTGACGACTTTCAGCGCCACCTATACACATCAGAGGGAGCAACTAGAACGACATTAAAAAAATAAAGGGCATGATAAGCTCCGGCAATAAAATACATGATGAAAAAAAGATTTTTAAAAGTTTGTTGTTAAACAAGAGAAGTTAGAAAATACTTTCTTCCATTTGGCTTTAGAATTTGTTTAAACCAACACCAGCAATAGCCATTGGAGTGTTTGTGTGTGTGTGTGTTTATTTGTGGAATAATAATTATTTTTATTTATAACAAGTTTTCGATCAATCATAAAAATGAAAATGACAACAGAAAAATACAACCCTAAAATATAATATTCGGATTGGATTGTAGAATTGTCCAGGATCTAGTTCTAGGTTCTATAGCCATGGGAAGGATAGGCTATATCTCTTTGAAATTCACCACGTAAAAAACTTTTATTTCTTATAAACTATTCAAGTAATTAAGTAATCGTAATAAAAAAATGTTTAAAACAGTAAACAAGAATATTACTAAAAGAAATCTATTCGAGTTAAATTTTAGCTCATTGATTTAAATAAAAGAAAAATCAATAAATGTTTTTTTTTCTCCCAAACATTTAATTAGGGCCTAATACTTAAAATTCCAGATGGAAAACACTACGTAAATCTGTCATTTTTCTCTTTTATTTATTATATGTAGTTTTATCTAATGTTGAAAATTACCACTCAGTATTATTGTGTACCTTGTTAACTACCAGCAAAATTAACAACCCGCTTAATTAGCTACCCGCGTTATTCCAAGTGGAAATTACAGTTCCAGAGTGCGGGTAAACTGTGGGCAAGGCCATATTTAGGATTGTGGGGGCCCTGTTCCCAAATTTATGTGGGGCCCCTCGTGGCCTCGACCCTGCCTTCCACATACCTCAGAAAAGTGTCGTTAATTTATGTTACATTCTGTAAAATTATTTAAAAAAATTTATGTTGCGCTTAGCTTGGTTGGTCTGGAGCGCTTCAAATTGTAGGGGAATAAATGAATTTTATTGTACATTTTCAACGAAAGAATGGGGAATTCACTAAAAAAAAATGCTTTTTTTTTTTTAGAATTGTAAACCCTAATAAATTAGTTCTTATCCCAATAAATGCCCCCCCCCCCCAAACACTTAAATGGTAAAACTTTATAGACAGTAAAATACAGGAGGACTTCAATAATTCAGTGAACTGTTAGGGTAACAAAAAGAAATAACATTTGATTCAACAATATATAAACCGCGAAGCAGTGATAGGCTACTACGAACACTTCGCGGAGTGGTTGTAAACAATATAATAAACTATTTTCTTATCTAGTAAAAAAAAATAATGAAAATGTTTTCTAATACTTTTGTGTTATTGTAGTTTATACAAGATGTGTGCATTCATTTTAGTTGAAATAATAAATTAGTCGTTAAGTACATTCATTCGGGTTTGATGACTTAGTTTTCTTTAATTGTTTTCATTTCTTTTTTCTTAATCATTTAATTTTGAGTTTTGATATTGTGTGTGTAAAGACATACACTCGCGCACCCACGCATGCTGGCACATATTCACAGGTACAAACACGTAGACACACTCGCGCACCCACGCATACTGGCACATTGTCACAGGCACAAACATATAGACACTCACACAGATGGTACGTGCAATTCTGCAATAAATGGAAGGGGAAACAACAAACATATACCATGGTTCATAGGGAGAATATACCATGGTTCATAGGGAGAATATACCATGGTTCATAGTAAGAATATAACATGTTTCATAGTGAGAATATACCATGGTTCATAGTGAGAATATAACATGTTTCATAGTGAGAATATACCATGGTTCATAGGGAGAATATACCATGGTACATAGTGAGAATATACCATGGTTCACAGTGAGAATATACCATGGTTCATAGTGAGAATATACCATGGTTCATAGTGAGAATATACCATGGTTCATAGTGAGAATATAACATGTTTCATAGTGAGAATATACCATGGTTCATAGTGAGAATATAACATGTTTCATAGTGAGAATATACCATGGTTCATAGTGAGAATATACCATGGTTCATAGGGAGAATATACCATGGTTCATAGGGAGAATATACCATGGTGCATAGTGAGAATATACCGTGGTTCATAGTGAGAACATAACATGGTTCATAGTGAGAATATACCATTCTTCATAATGAGAATATACCATGGTTCATAGTGAGAATATACCATGGTTCATAGGGAGAATATACCATGGTTCATAGTGAGAATATAACATATTTCATAGTGAGAATATACCATGGTTCATAGTGAGAATATACCATGGTTCATAGGGAGAATATACCATGGTTCATAGGGAGAATATACCATGGTCCATAGTGAGAATATAACATGTTTCACGGTGAGAATAAAACATGTTTCATAGTGAGAATATACCATGGTTCATTGTGAGAATATAACATGGTTCATAGTGAGAATATACCATGGTTCATAGTGAGAATATACCGTGGTTCATAGTGAGAACATAACATGGTTCATAGTGAGAATATACCATTCTTCATAATGAGAATATACCATGGTTCATAGTGAGCATATACCATGGTTCATAGTGAGAATATACCATGGTTCATAGTGAGAATATACCATGGTTCCTAGTGAGAATATAACATGGTTCATAGTGAGAATATACCATTCTTCATAATGAGAATAAACCATGGTTCATAGTGAGAATATACCATGGTTCATAGTGTTACTGTAAAAGTGTATTTGAACCCCTCCACCAACCACCACTACTGACAAAAAGTCATTTTAAAGAATTAGCAATTTGATTTTTTAATAGTTGTTGACACATTTGGACCAAACACTGTTGACATAATTGACGAGTTATGAATTTTTGTTCACCACATCACGACATATTAAAGAAGATTTGTATGAATTTATTTCTTATTTGTTTTATTTTAATATCTTACACGCCCATTAGTTGATCGTTTGGGCACTTTAAATTACAAGAAAATCTTGTTCTATTCCTAAAGTTTATCTGCACTTCTCATGGCATTACTCAGATTTATTTTCTTTTATAGAGCGTTCTCAGTAGGCGGAGCTTAAGTTTTTTTGTGTAAATTTAGTGACGTATTTGTGTAAATATAGAACCCACTTGAGGTGTCACGATGTGGCAATTGAGAGGGGGTAATAATGGCTGGTTGTCTTAGAGGTATGAGGTGCCGATGCTGTAGTTGACCTGGAATATTTATTTGTTCTCTACTGGCTCGTTTAGATGTTATTAAACACACAAACAGACAGTTCTAAGCTATGCAAACAAATCGCTGGATACAGTTCTAGTATTTATTTTCATTCAATAATCCAATGGTACAATATGTATGTCGAAATATACAGCTAAAAGCAAGTTTACAGGCCGGGCGGTTAAAACAAGACTATTCCACACCGCTCCCAAACCAAGACTAGTCCCTCTGCTAGTCAACCCAAGACTGTCTAAAAATGCGCGCTAACCGCTTCTCAATCTAAAATCACGTGGTCCCGCTCAATTTGGTTGGTTAATCCTTTAATTACTTTCATTTACATCTGATTCTCATTGGCTGGATTGAAAGTATCCATAGACAATGGAATGACACGATGATTCACTAGGGGAGAAAAAGGGGGGGTTTTAGGCGGGTGTACATGAAGGCACTAATACAGCCAGCACAATGGGTGTCAAAGTGTCAAGGGAGGGCGGGAAGACGATTTATTATTCCTTACCGGGGACAATGGGTGGCAAGGTGTCAGAGGAGGGGGGGGGGTCGATTTATCACTCCTTACCGGGGACTTAATTAACAAGAGTTGGTTAGGGGAAGGAAGATGTGGTGGTCTAGGTAGACATACTGCCCATATAATAGTAATAGTAATGCAGGGCATTACGTCCGTATATATAATAGCAATGCGAACGGCACAGGTGGGAGGTAAACGAAGGGTCGGGTTTTTGAGTCAATGACGTAATGCCTATCTACATGTATTTTGAATTAGCAATAAGAATAATAGTATAGTTATTGACATGATATAAATATATACATTAAGGAATTCACATATCTGACACACATACTTCTCATTCATTCAAGATTGTGTACCATCTCGGTAGCATAAGTCAGTAACCTCTGAATTTGGGAATAAAGAGTGTAGTGAAGATTAAGGAAAAGTGTTGAGTGTTACAGTTGAGTGAGATAGAGATGTTTTATGGCGTCAGACCGCTCTCCTCCTTTCTATTCTAAACTTATACGCTACTCTATGATCTTGCGTTCTACTATCTATCTACATTAGTGCTAATAAGTCATAGTTTAATCCAGAACTGTGACATTCGCCCGGGCAACTTGGGAATTTACTCTAGGAGTAAATTCACCTAAATTACTGTGTCTGGGGCAGGGGTCTGAGAGGTGTCAGTGGGTCCTGAGTCAGGGCTGGGGTCTGAATCGGAGTACCGTGACAGGAAATCTGCGAGATGGTGTTCCTTCCCAGACTGGTAGATGGTCTGGAAGCTGTACTGTGACAGGGTGAGGGAGTATCTCATTAACCTTCTGTTTAGGTTTTTTGCGCATGCGAGAAACGTGAGGGGTTGGTGGTCTGTGTGGAGGATGAAATGCCGACCGTATAGGTACACGTGGAACTTCTCAATTCCAAACACAAGAGCCAAAAAATCTAGCTCAGAAGTACCGTAATTCATTTGGGTGGCGTTGAGCTTACGCGAGGCATAAGCTACGGGAAACAGCATATTATCATGCTCCGGGTCGGGTTGTAGCAGGGCCGCGCCGACGGCGCGTCCACTAGCGTCGCACTTCAATACGTAGGGGCGGGTCGGGTCAGGCAGACGGAGTATGGGTTTACTAGTGAGAGCAGCCTTCAGCTGGTCGAACGCTAGCTGGCATTCTGTTGACCAGGTGACTTTTTCCGGGAGGTTTTTCCGCGTCAAGTCTGTTAAAGGGGCCGCGATGCTATTGTATTGCGGTATGAACTTTTGGTAATACCCTGTTAATCCTAGGAGGGACCTTATACCTGATTTGGTGGTGGGCAGAGGGGCTAACTTAATTTTCTCTACTTTGGTTTCGTCTGGCATTATTTTGTTCTTTTCGATCATGTGACCTAAGAATTTCAGTTTATTGAAACCTACCATGCATTTCGACGGCCTGGCGGTTAGGCCGGTTTCGCGGAGTCTAGCTAGTAGAGCGGTTATCGTTTCCACATGTTCTGCCCAGGTGGGCGTGGCTATCAAGATGTCATCCACGAAGTGGGTGATCCCAGGTCGGTCAATTGGCTGGATCAGTTTTCGCATCATGCGAGTGAACACGGAGGGGGAATTGTTTAGGCCAAAGGGGACGGTTTGGAATTCGAAGTGGCCTTGGTCGGTGGTAAAGGCGAGGTAAGGGCGGCACTTCTCTTCCACTTCTATTTGGAAGAACCCCTTGCTAAGGTCAAACTTGGAAAAGTATTGAGCATTGCTCAGTTTTGAAAATAGTAAATCAGGGTCTGGCATGGGCTCGACTTGAAATTCAGTGACTGCGTTTAACCGGCGGAAATCTACGCACATGCGGTGAGATCCGTCTGATTTCTTTACTAATACTATCGGCGCATTGTATGGGGAGGTTGAACTCGCGATGATGTTATGGGCTAACAGATAATTGATTTCTTTCTCAATGACGTCCAGTTTGGCGTGGGGCATAGCATATGGCTTGACCGTAATGGGTCGCGGGTCCGTGACTTTCATGGTGAACGTCTCTAAGTTAGTACGTCCTGGGGTGTCAGTTAGCACATCTGAGTGTGAGGAAAGTAAGTTTTTGACTGTTTTGATCTGTTCAGGGGTTAAGAGGGGACAGATTCCTACGTCATCCATGGTTTCTCCCTTATGTAAGGGAAACGCGGTCAGTGAGTCATCGGCTTCTGTTTCTTCCGCGATGGCGGTTGCTACAAGGGGCGTATCGTCGAGTGGGCGTTCGAGGTATTGTTTTAGCAGGTTGATGTGGAACAGTTTGTCTTTGTTTCCGACTTTGATGAGGTAGTTAGTGCCTGAGAGCTTTTTTGTAACTGGGTAGGGGCCCCTCCATGCTAACTGGAGTTTGTTGTAAGAGGAGGGGAGGAGCAGTAGTGCCTTATCGCCCGGAGCCAGAGAGCGTTCTTTGGCCCGCCGATTGTATAGTTTCTCCTGTTTCTCCCTCTCCTTGGCTAAGTGTTTTGAGGCGATAGTGTGGACAGTGTTAAGCCTAGCCTTTAAGTTGTTGATGTAGGCGTGGACGGAGAGTTCTTCGGGATGTGGGGAAGGATTAGTCCAGGCGCGCTTGAGGAGTTCTAGAGGCCCACGGGGTTGGGAACCGAATAGCATCTCATAGGGAGTGTAGCCTAGAGTAGAATGGGGGGTGGACCGATATGCGAATAAGGCTGTGGGGAGGAGTGTGTCCCACTCATCCAGAGGGCCATCGACGGTTTTCTTTAACAGCCCGATTAAAGTTTGGTTAAAACGTTCGACTAGCCCATTGCATTGAGGGTGGTAGGGGGAGGATCGGATGTGGGTGGTGTTCATTATGTGCAGCGCTTCTCTCATCAGTGTACCGGTGAATTGGGGCCCGTTATCGGAGAGTAGGACTTCGGGAAACCCCACTCTCGTGAAAATGGTAAACAGTGCCTCGGCCACGTGTTTCGCGTCCTCTTTCGGCAACGCTACCGCTTCCGGCCAATTGGTGGCCTGACATATCACGCAGAGTATGAACCTGTTCTTCTTACGTGTTATGGAAAGTGGCCCGACGAGGTCTACTGACACCCGCTGAAAGGGTGTGTCGGTCACCGGGTGTTTACCTAACGGTACTGGTTTAGTGTGGTGGGCCTTGGACGTGAGCTGGCATTGGTGGCATGACGCTACAAATCGTTTGATCTCATTGTGCATGCCGGGCCAGTGGAAATAATGGGTGATTTTGTTGATTGTGGACCCTTGCCCTTGGTGACCACCCAGGGTTGAGTCGTGGGCCGCCTCCATTACTTGTCTACGGTAGGGACCGGGAATGATGAGCTGGTCTCTGACCGATCCGTCAGGGAGGCTGGACCGTCGGAACAGTCGTTTCCCTTTTTGAATAAACGAGTGGGGTTTCGGGGGGTCTGGGTTTTGACCGACCTTAGCGAACAGTGGGGCCAGGGTCGAGTCTTCCTGTTGGGCCCGCAGGAATTCGTGGGCCGTGGGGGATTCCTCGAGAGGGTGGGGAACAGGGTCAGGGTGCGCGCGTGTGGCCACTGAGGCTAGGGGAGGGAGGGGGACATCGGCAAGGTTGACGTATCGTTCCCCCAGGATGACGTCATAGGGTAATTTGGCTCGGACTGCTAAGGTAGCCGTGCCAGTGTATGGTTGTGACTTGATGTGAACCTTGGCGGTTGGGAGGGACTCAACTTCTCCCGTTACCACTCTATATTGGATTGACTCGCCGGTGTAATCGGAGGGACTCACGAAGGAGGTCTTAGCGAACCCATCGATCTGGCATCCTGAGTCGAGAAGGGCCCTGGCTCTTTTAGAGTTGATCTCTATATTTCTTTCTGTCTTGGTTTCCGGTTTGTCGGAGGGTGTAAGCGGGGGGGGTGTCGGTTTCTGGGTCTTGCGTCCGGGGGGTGTCCGCAGGGCAAAGGGTGATGGTGTATACTCCTCGGGGGGGGGGGGGGGGTTCTGGGAGTGATTAGGGCCGGTATGTGCATTAGGCTGTTGCCCAGTGGAGTTACCTCGTCGAGTCGATTGGGTTTGCCCGGTGCCGGTTTGTGCCCTGGTCGGTTGGTATGGTTGGCCCGCACGTCGGGAGTCTTGAGGGGGCGGGGGGGGGGGGGGTCTGGGTTGGGGTGGACCCGGTCGGGACGACGGGAAGCTGGTTTGGCTGATTAGTGGGGGAGGGTTGGTGCGGTGGTTGTCCCAGTTATTCCAGGGTGACTGTGGGTGACCCGGGCGGGACAGATGGCCCGGTGGCCGTGTCGACCTCCCATTTTCCTGTCGGGAAGCGGGATGTGAGAGAGATTTCTCCCGGGGGTGGGGCGATTCTACCTTGTTGGCTTGCAGAAATCTATCTGCGCTTTGTAGGGAGGAGGGTAACCCTTCGATCCCGTGTTGTATCAGGAAGGCCTTGAGTTTAGTTGTCATTTGTGACTCTACCTGCTCAGTCATTAGGAGGGTGACCATACCGTCGAATGACTGCTCGATATTTCCCAACTCAACCCACTTAAGAAGGTAGGATTGTATTCGTTCCGCGAATCGGGTGTAGTTCTCCCCTGGTCGTAGCGTGGACGACCGAAACTTTTTCTGGTAGTGGGACGCGTGCAACTGGTGCCGGTTTAGGAGCGCGTTCTTCAGTGCAGCGCATGACTCCCTGTCTTCTGGGGCCAGTTTACAGTAAGCCTCGTAGTCCTCTCCTCTCAGAGTGGAGACGAGGATCCTACAATGCAATTCTGGGGGGACCTCATTCAACTCCATGCAGTCGCTAAACCGCCGGAGGTAGATGTCAAACTGTTCTAAACGGGGGTCGTGGACGTCGGTCCATAGAGAAGCATGTCTGGGGAGGGGATGGTTGGGGGTGGCTGAACTAAATGATGAGGGGGAGCTTGGGTTGTCGTTGTTATCGGGGGCCCTAACACTTGCTGCTAATTCAGCTAATCTGAATTCGTGTGCCCTGCGTGCTTCCTCGTCTAACCTATGTTTCTCTCTCTCCTCTCTAGCTAATTGTTCTACTCTAAGCCTATCTTCTCTTTCTAATTGTTCTGCTCTCTCCTCTCTAGCCACCTGTTCTAATCTAAGTCTCTCTGTCTTGGCCTCATGGGCCGCTACCTGCTCTACTACGTATTTAGTGATGTCTGAGTCAATGTAGCCTATAGCTATAGCCTCTTCTCTCAACTGCTTACGCAATAGTACACCTTCCGCCATAGTAACAGAGTGAGGCGAGATTAAGATACTAGAGACGGACAGAGGTATAGCGAGATAGAAAGGAAAATATAGGAGGGGTGTTGGGGTTCAGAGTTTAGCTAACGTAATACAACTCAAAATGGTACTCACCAGACAGCAATTCCAGAATTTTACACACATACACTAACACACGTATATCCAATCATAAAGTTATCGTTTATATGGCGCTCGGCGCTGTTGGTGCAGATAACTTCGGGCTGGTTAGGAATTCTCTTTCCCCGTGCCGGGACTGGATTAGCGTTTAATGTTAGTGTCTATTTTTCCGGGTTTGGATACCGGGAACTACGGCGGGTTCATACGGGGAGGTTGACAGGGCAGTTGTCGGGTTCTCGGCGGTCTCTAGTTGTCGGGCAGGCTGGTGCGGCGGCGGTGGGTCTCTCTGCTGACGTCTCGGGTGCCGGTACGTTGATGCGGGGCCAGAGGGTGGCGACCTGGCGGTTGGGGCGGCAAATCTGGCGTAATGGGGTGGCAAATTTGGTTGCTGGTGTGTCTGGGGTGACGTAGGCTGGCGTAGTGTGGCGAGCCTGGCTTAATGGGGTGAGTTGGCTGGGGTGGCGTAGATTGCTCGGAGTGGCGAATCTGGGGTGGCTTAGGTTGGCGTATCTGGGGTGCGTAGGCTGGGGTGACGTAGGCGTAGGCTGGGGTGGCGTAAGCGTAGGCTGGGGTGTCGCAGGCGTAGGCTGGGGTGGCGTAAGCGTAGGCTGGGGTGTCGTAGGTGTAGGCTGGGGTGGCGTAAGCGTAGGCTGGGGTGTCGCAGGCGTAGGCTGGGGTGTCGTAGGCGTAGGCTGGGGTGGCGTAAGCGTAGGCTGGGGTGGCGTAGGCTGCGTAAAGTGGCGAGCCTGGTTTGATGGGTTGATGGATCTGGTTGCTGGCTTAGAGTCTTTGTGTTGTAGAGAGATGAGCCCCCATCCAGGGTCGGTTTCAGAATCGGCGTAGTCCTCGGGTTGTTGCTGTTGACAGTGCGCTGAACGGCTTGGAGTTCAGATAATCCCGGACACGAGGTCCCACTTTGTCACGATGTGGCAATTGAGAGGGGGTAATAATGGCTGGTTGTCTTAGAGGTATGAGGTGCCGATGCTGTAGTTGACCTGGAATATTTATTTGTTCTCTACTGGCTCGTTTAGATGTTATTAAACACACAAACAGACAGTTCTAAGCTATGCAAACAAATCGCTGGATACAGTTCTAGTATTTATTTTCATTCAATAATCCAATGGTACAATATGTATGTCGAAATATACAGCTAAAAGCAAGTTTACAGGCCGGGCGGTTAAAACAAGACTATTCCACACCGCTCCCAAACCAAGACTAGTCCCTCTGCTAGTCAACCCAAGACTGTCTAAAAATGCGCGCTAACCGCTTCTCAATCTAAAATCACGTGGTCCCGCTCAATTTGGTTGGTTAATCCTTTAATTACTTTCATTTACATCTGATTCTCATTGGCTGGATTGAAAGTATCCATAGACAATGGAATGACACGATGATTCACTAGGGGAGAAAAAGGGGGGGTTTTAGGCGGGTGTACATGAAGGCACTAATACAGCCAGCACAATGGGTGTCAAAGTGTCAAGGGAGGGCGGGAAGACGATTTATTATTCCTTACCGGGGACAATGGGTGGCAAGGTGTCAGAGGAGGGGGGGTCGATTTATCACTCCTTACCGGGGACTTAATTAACAAGAGTTGGTTAGGGGAAGGAAGATGTGGTGGTCTAGGTAGACATACTGCCCATATAATAGTAATAGTAATGCAGGGCATTACGTCCGTATATATAATAGCAATGCGAACGGCACAGGTGGGAGGTAAACGAAGGGTCGGGTTTTTGAGTCAATGACGTAATGCCTATCTACATGTATTTTGAATTAGCAATAAGAATAATAGTATAGTTATTGACATGATATAAATATATACATTAAGGAATTCACATATCTGACACACATACTTTTCATTCATTCAAGATTGTGTACCATCTCGGTAGCATAAGTCAGTAACCTCTGAATTTGGGAATAAAGAGTGTAGTGAAGATTAAGGAAAAGTGTTGAGTGTTACAGTTGAGTGAGATAGAGATGTTTTATGGCGTCAGACCGCTCTCCTCCTTTCTATTCTAAACTTATACGCTACTCTATGATCTTGCGTTCTACTATCTATCTACATTAGTGCTAATAAGTCATAGTTTAATCCAGAACTGTGACATGAGGTACACACGTAACGTGGTGAAAGTAAATTACTTCTTTATCATGCAAAATTCACATCTGAATATTGGCTATCCTACTCAAAAATAAGGAGGTAAATAGTAGTACTGTAGATTAATTGATTAATGTGATTAGGCTAGGGCCGGCTAGACCTATTCACACTTTCAATTTCACTTTATAGGCCTACACTTTTAATGTTTCGTAGGCTAGACTACGATGTCAAGTGATATTGTTGGTGAATAGGCTATCTAGTCAAGTCACTATTAGGCTCACATCGTCTATGATCCATGTCTATGATAATAATAAAATAGCCTATTTTATTTAACATACATAATACAGCTTAAATCTTAATAAGACTTAAAACACAACAATCATTTAAAAAAAGCTCGAGCCTATATGAAACTTTATTAATACAGCGACCATATTTAATTGTACACCATTACTCAAAGTAAACACAAATCACGTGCTTTTTGTCACGGGATTGCAAACGCCCTATTCCACGAAGTTTTCATCTCACCTTGTTCTATTTCTTCCTTCTTTTCTCCCTCCTCTTTTTATGCATGCAAATTGTCTTAGCGACGTAATCGTTGCCAAACAGGAAGTGTACCCACTCGCTTTCCAAACCGTCACTGAATCTCTTTTTGTTTTCCAAAACTGAGGATTGAAAGTTTTCATCTTACAGAATTGTTTTAGCATTCACATTATAATAAGCTTAATAAATATATTTCTACTTAAAAATATTATATTAATTTTTGGACACTTTATTCTGTTCTGAATTGTAATAAATTTGGCTTTCTGTGAAATGGCGTGCCTTGTAACATAGGGTACGGTCTCCGCAGCCACATGCACTACATTACTTTTCCACACTGCGGAATTCCATTCGGGTCATTATCGTGGTGGCTCGCTCGTATACCTGCACTGTTGTTCAGTAGCACAAATCCCAGACTATAGGTATGGGCACCTAGGCACCAGGACAGGGTTGAGGCGAAATTGCTGCGCATGTTGATTCCTCTCGGCGGTGCAATGAACCTCGGACGTGTAGCAGGGACAGTCCCCTTTTCGTCCGTTGAAAACGTGTCGGTGGTTTACACACTTCGCAAGCGATCAGACTAAATGATGCAGACGTGTGAGAGTCCACCAGATAAATGTACTTTTCTTTCAAAGATCAGATGATTAGTACGCATTCCATACAGACGTCGTTTGGAATAGTTTGTCAGAGCTTTGCTATAAAACTACGGAAGGTGGTAGTTGAATCGCAATGCCCCATGGAATGATAATGTCATAGAATGGATATATACACGTTTAATTTAGGGTTTTATATCTATTATGTGGGTATGTCATTAAAATGAATGTAGGCGTAATGACTGTACTAGTAATCTATAGTTTATTTCAAAGCGTAAAAGAAATGTACTAAAAATTTCTCAGCGTAAAAGAAATGTACTAAAAATTTGTCAGCGTAAAAGAAATGTACTAAAAATTTCTCAGCGTAAAAGAAATGTACTAAAAATTTTTCAGCGTAAAAGAAATGTACTAAAAATTTCCCAGCGTAAAAGAAATGTACTAAAAATTTCTCAGCGTAAAAGATATGTACTAAAAATTTCTCTCTAGACTCCTCCTCCATTATGGACAAATATACAAACTTCCAGTCATGACCCACTACACTGAGTATAGATCTAGATCTAGAACAAGGATATGAAATTAATGAAGTATGAACCGTTTGGTTATTCCCATGTGCCTCCTCCCCCCTCCCTGCTTCCATTGACATGTCCTGCTGTCTTTGACAGAGTTCGTAAGCGTACGGTAACCCCCCCCCCCCTTCCCATTTTTAAATGTCTTCATATGTAATTCGTTAGTCACCTGTCAGAAGGGCAAAGCATGACAATGATTTAATGACGAATGTTACAGGTTGATCACTTTGATGACTTCATGCTAACGATAAAAGGGAATTACCAACGTTTTATTTGTAGAGCATACGTAATACAAGAATTCGAGATAGCGTTGTTATAACAAACCCTCGTGTAATTAGATACCGATGTACCAATCAGTAGCGAGAAAGGTCTATTTAAGGTATATGAAAGGAAAGGGCACGCTTGAGGCCACCGGGAGCCGCATCTCCGCAAACAATAATTACATTGCATGAAATGCACATAGTAAAATGTTTTTAAATTTAATATTTATAATCACGCCTCGAGAACAGTACACATAAATAAATTTTACATTTTCAATGGAAGCCACGTCTGCTTCTCTCTGGTCTATAAGTATTTAGGATCATATTTCATTTAGTGATGCAGTAAACAGGTGAGACATTATAGGCCTACAATTAAACTTTTCTTTTGTGTTTTGTAATGATGTGCCAAAAAAAGTATTTTAAAACTTTTGCTTATTACTAGACCCTGTGCAAAACATAATCAAACTTATAAATTTAGGCTAATGGTCGCATATTATTCCTTTTTATTTTAAACATTTCAACTTTTTTAGATTTGTATGACGAATTCGGCAATGTAGCCTATATTATGTCCTTCTAGTGCAGTCTAGTTGTCTTTTGTTAATGGCATTAGAACTGACAATATGCTTTGTAATAAAACATATTTTTTTTAAAATAAATATTTGAGGATAGAATTTTGTTTGCTTTCATTAGTTTAATCATAGTTTGCTTTTATTAGTTTAATCATAGTTTGCTTTTATTAGTTTAATCATAGTTTGATTTTATTAGTTTAATCATAGTTTGCTTTTATTAGTTTAATCATAGTTTGCTTCTATTACTTTAATCATAGTTTGCTTCTATTAGTTTAATCATAGTTTGCTTTTATTAGTTTAATCATAGTTTGCTTTTATTAGTTTAATCATAGTTTGCTTTTATTAGTTTAATCATAGTTTGCTTCTATTAAATTAGTCCAAAATTATAATATATTTTTTTCTGGTCTGTACAGGCTACTATATCCCCACTCTCCCAAACGTGATGTCACATTTTTGTTCACACCTTATAACAAAGCTTGGTTCTAATAACACACCGGGACATCCCTTATACCCTTTATAATCGACAACTCTCTCCCTGTCAAAAAATATCTTAAACATAAAATAAAAAAAAACAATATAAAAGATAGACCAATCACTTAGCATTGCAGATGAATAAGAGTGAGATGTTTTGTAATCTGTGTTGATGTTTTCTCCTTGTAACAAAGTCTGGTAGCATATCATCTGCATATCGTAAAAGCTTCAAAATTAATTAGCTTACAAAATCACTAAATCAATGTTATCAAAGTCAATGTTATCAAAATCAAAGACAATGTTATCGCTTCAAGCTAAAAATTAGCTGTTTTCGGTTATTGTTATAGCTGTGACAGTAATAGTGACTGTGTAATTGTGAGAATGTAAGGGACGGCGTAATTATAAACTGACTGAAACTTTTTTGTAACATGTTGACCGGACTTAGTGATCTGATAGCTCTGTGTTATTGTTTAAGCTACTGGTTACTGATTACAGTAGGCTAAGAGAGCCTAGTAGAGAGGATTGTAGAATGAGAATAAAAGTTAGTTGCTACAATGGCCAGTGTATTGTCAAGTTCTTACTTTTACAATAGTTTCAAGTTACTACGCTCGCGAAATCTTCTGTCTGTTACAGCTTCAAGTTACAAAACTCGCTCCGTTTTCTTTTATTGTTACAGCTTCAAGTTACAACACTCGCCCTGTCTTCAGTTATTGCTTATAGCTTCAAGTTACAACACTCGCCCTGTCTTCAGTTATTGCTTATAGCTTCAAGTTACAACACTTGTCCTGTCTTCAGTTATTGCTTATAGCTTCAAGTTATAACACTTGTCCTGTCTTCAGTTATTGCTTATAGCTTCAAGTTATAACACTTGTCCTGTCTTTGATCCTAGTTAAACGAGACTAAACAGAAAGAATCCCCGACTGCTTTAAATTCAAAACCAATCCCACATAAACACCATGTTACACGATAAAGACTATATAAAACTATTGATCGAACTTATACCAGCACTGAATGAGATATAAAATACAACTGGCAAGTGTAACAGGAATATTGCGACTAGGATATAAAGCAAAACGCTTAAGCCGAATCAACCCCCCCCCCCCCCCCCCCGCCATGGGATTATCTATTAACAAAAGAACTAAGGTCTAATTAAATTTCCGCGTAATGTCATTCAGCCTTGCTAAACAATTAAATGTATCTAGAACTAGTAAGACTTAATTGGAAGAAAATCAATCAAATGGCCAACCCAGGCTGTACAAGTTTTTTGGTACAAATTATTTTTACTTTTGATATGTAGCCTACAAACAATCGAGAGAACATCCTTAATAAATTAGATTGCGCAAAGTGAGGTGATCAAAAAGATATCTAGGGCATAGAGTCTATATTATTATGTAACTACAATATAATTTTTTTGCACTTTGTTAACCACCACAAAATAATTCAACAAGAAAATAATTATGTACTTACTGATTTATAGATATTTAAAATGTTGTTAGGCTAATTGACCCAGGCCTACTTCCCATCACCCTATCGAGCTAATTGACCCAGGCCTACTTCCCATCACCCTATCGAGCTAATTGACCCAGGCCTACTTCCCATCACCCTATCGAGCTATTGACCCAGGCCTACTTCCCATCACCCTATCGAGCTATTGACCCAGGCCTACTTCACATCACCCTATCGAGCTAATTGACCCAGGCCTACTTCCCATCACCCTATCGAGCTAATTGACCCAGGCCTACTTCCCATCACCCTATCGAGCTAATTGACCCAGGCCTACTTCCCATCACCCTATCGAGCTAATTGACCCAGGCCTACTTCCCATCACCCTATCGAGCTAATTGACCCAGGCCTACTTCCCATCATCCTATCGAGCTATTGACCCAGACCTACTTCCCATCATCCTATCGAGCTATTGACCCAGGCCTACTTCCCATCACCCTATCGAGCTATTGACCCAGGCCTACTTCCCATCATCCTATCGAGCTATTGACCCAGGCCTACTTCCCATCATCCTATCGAGCTATTGACCCAGGCCTACTTCCCATCATCCTATCGAGCTATTGACCCAGGCCTACTTCCCATCATCCTATCGAGCTATTGACCCAGGCCTACTTCCCATCATCCTATCGAGCTATTGACCCAGGCCTACTTCCCATCATCCTATCGAGCTATTGACCCAGGCCTACTTCCCATCATCCTATCGAGCTCAAACTTTGGCAAGACTTTAATCCGATGACAAGAAACTCTATTTTCAACAACTTCACCCCCTCCCCACTTCATGCCCCCAAAAATAAGTTTTAACCTTTTTTTTCATCACATTTTATAGTGCGGATTTAAAAATCCCTTTTAATTGCACCTGACTTTTCCCCTCAATTTTGCAAAGGGCAAAATCGCCGGAAGGTAATCAAGGTATACAAAATTGATATGAAGAATTTATTGGGAAAACTTTCTTTTTAGTGCAGAGCCGTTGCTAGGGATTTGGGGGCCCGGGGGGGGGGGCTTGGCCTCTTTATGGGCCCCTGCATTTTGACATTCGACATTATAACATAAGAAAAATAAATAAATACACTCCTTTGGGGGCCCCCCACAAGTAGGGGCCCGGGGGGACTTTCGAATTTGGACCCCCCTCCCCCTCCCCTAGCTACGCCACTGTAGTGATTGTTTAATTATTTTATTATTAGCTTTATATTACTTTTATTTATTTTTATGGAATGATGTAATAACTTATATTTTAATTTGTTATTATTGATTGTGAAGTATTTGGTTGCAATACTTTGCAAATGCTTTGTATACATTTAATGATATGAAAACATCGTTAGTGACGGGTAGTATATCCATAGCTGTATTAAGGCATTTTTTTTATTAAGCCTGAATAACTGTGCCCCGGATTACCTTCGCTCTTGACTGGAGCTCTACACCCAGTCCCGCCCACTTAGTTCGGATTCTGACGCGCTTACTCTTACCGCTGGCGAACGTTCATTTTCCTACGCAGGACCGTCCGCTTGGAATCACCTCCCACTACAGCTTCGCCAGAGCCCTAGCTATGACACCTTCAGGAGCCGGCTGAAGACTCACCTAATTCGTCAGCAGAATTAGCGTATTATTACATATTTCGTTGTCTGTCTGTATTCCGTAACTGTCGTCAGCGCATAGAACTGTCGCCAACGGGATATGCGCTATATAAGCACCGTTATTATTATTATTATTATTATTATTATCCCAAATAATACTTCTTGTATGTAATCACAGGTTATTTACCTACTATTTAAATGCGATGTGAGAATAATTAAAACTATTTTAGAGACATTTTTTTTACTACTCCTAATTTCTTATAGTATTTTTTTTTTTACTACAAAGAATTCTAAAGAAATCCCAACAATTGTGCAAAAATGAACCAAGAAGCTCACTACATTAATTCCACTGGTATGTACACATTGGTATTCTTTATGTAATAGTGTATCTAGAGGTAGGCTTTAAACAAATAATACACTGCCAATCAAATCTAAAACATATTGAGCTTCAACTTCAATGACGACTTGTATTCAACTCTAAACTAATAGTCTATTCTAACTTCTAACACAGAAATTTAACTTTGGCAATATATATATTCCCTGTCTTACTTCCACGTCATACTGATCCAGCAGTTATCTAGGCAATAGCCTTTAGGTCCATCATTCTATTACTACAATTTGATTAAACCAAAACTTAGTTCAGTCAATATGATATATAATTGTAGACCTATCAGTGTCTAAATAGTTCACAAGTGACAGATTTCAAATATTATTTTTAGAGATGAAAATATAAGCTAACATTTGTTTAAATATTCATTTTATAACAGTAGTAGGCTTTTGTATCGGTATTTAAAAAAAAAGAGCTTTGAAATTTACTTATGCAAAAAAATTGTTTTAGCACATCTGTGCATTCTTATATATTTAGTTTCGAAACGGATCTCTCAATATTATAGATGAGTGGTCTCAACACAGAGAAGAGATTCTACATAGGTGTAAGACACTGATCAGCGACACAAATGTTCTTTTAGCTGCATTTAATATTATAATCATTCCGGAAACACGAGTTCAACGAGCATGCATGTTTTCAAAAATTGTGTTTAGATGTCCATATTGTTAGGTCTATCTATGTATTAAAATAATATATATTTTGCATCTACTTTTATTTGAAATATGAGAAAATATTTGACATAGGGCCTAGTATGCAAAACCATTATTTTCGTAATCACAGTCTTAAACTAATTACTGTTCATTTGATTTTAATCTTTACACTTTACACAATCAAGTCTTTATAATTTAATGTAATGAATATATAACGCACGCAAAGAAGTGTGTCTTATATTTAAACAAAATCTTTTTCAATAGGCCTACAAAGTTGCCTTTTCTGCATAATTCATATTCTAATTATAAGGGCACTTACATCCACATTCATTAAGCATAGTTTTGTAGATTTACATTTTCTGCTAATGTAAACATATTTTTTTAATAAAGATAGAATGCTCAATTTCATTTGAATTCTGCAGAAGACCACGAAAGCGTGCCGTGTGAAGATGAAGACGATGATCTACAAAATGTTGACTGTGTGAAGAATCCATGCCATAAACAGTTTATACTTATTGGAAACATGAATTTAAGTCATCTGCCTGTGAATTTTAGACACGATAATCTGCTCGAGCTCATTAAAATTACTGCGTATCTGACGGTGCTCATTCAAGTCTATAAAACTAGCCCTCGCAGACCAACAATTTGGCCCAATCATAATAATCTATGTTCTTATAACGACGAGTGGTCTTCCAGGAACGGTACGGGGAAGGTGTGCAAAATATACACTCATCGAATACGATCTGGTCGAACATGTCCGTGTACTAAATGCAGGCTTTCAGAAAAACCCAGCAGCTTATGGTGGATTATATATGTGGACACGGCTGCTCATCTGGTCTACGATAACTTCGAGGCGCGGCACACGACGCTACGATTGTTTTACGATAGAAATAATTGTCCAGAGATCATCATTGATACGGTGGTGAAAGCAAATTATGCCAACATTGAGAAAGACTTTTGTGAGTTGGAATGTGTGACATGCGACAAGAATCTAGCAATGCAACTGGAAAAGTTGTTACAACAATTAGATCAAGTCTGGGGGGAAATCCCCAGGATTTTTAAGAGTTTGAGGGACACCAACAAGTTGGCTATAGTTGTGTCACATCCTCACGGTCGCCATAAACGCGTCAGCGTTGGTCAGTGGGAAGAAAAAATTGAGGTGGACGCCAGGGATCACAGCATGTTTATCTACACGACTGCAACATGCCCAGGGTGCAGTGGAGCCCCAATCTACCTAGTGGGGTACACGGGGCGTGGAAGGGGGTATGAGCCTGTACACAGTGGGGCATGTCAAAGAGGTAACTTCAGTGGGGTTGGCTTTGTTGAGTTGTGAGAATGGCTGCGAAAGCTTAGTTTACGTTTTATATTTTTTTGTTCCCCACTAGTCTACATCCTGGTATTTAAATATCGCAGGTCCATGAGACATACATTATTTTGTACTATCTCATTATGCCCCGAGAACATTTCGGATTCTTTATTAAGAAGTGTATATATATAGGCTATATATATATATATATATATATACATATATATATATATATATATATATATATATATATATATATATATATATATTATTTTAATGATGTTAAGTAGCTGTAATAAAAAAAACGTATATAAAACTATTAGTCTAATAGTTATGCAGCACAATACCCAACAATACCCAGCTATGTTAATTTTTCCCCTTTAAATCTTTGTCAATACACTTGGAGCTGGGAAAAAACACGTGGCATTAAACTGGATTAGAACCCTGAAACTTTTGAAATGGCAATTCGATCAAGCTGCCCCCACCGTATTCTATGAGTAACTGTATAAGTACTGTAATAATAGCCTTAATGGTAGTTACAATGGTGTAAACAGTTGTGTGTTCAGTTTTTATAGTGCTAGATATTTCGTAAATATAATGTTGCTATATGAATTGTTAACCATTTTTTGCCTGGTAAGTTTAGATTATGCGCTCAAAAAATACCTAACTCATAAAATATACGGTAGTTTTCAATCTCTTTGTTTAGACTTGTAAATGTGTAAATACTAAACGAATGACACTTTAGGCCTATGTTTGTAAAAAAAAAAGAAGTGTTGTTTTGAAATTCTTCGAGTTTTATTTTTAATTTTGAAATTATATTTTGCTGTCTTTGAACACAAGTTATAATTTATGTTGCTGTCTTTGGGTTCATGTCATAAGCCTATAAATTGTTGTCTCTGAGCCCACATCATATTTATATTGCTATTTTCTAACCCATGTTATATTTATATTTTATATTGCTATCTCTGAACCCATGATATATTTATATTGCTCTCTCTGAACCCATTATATATTGATATTGCTATCTCTGAACCCATGATAGATTTATATTGCTATCTCTGAACCCATTATATATTTATATTGCTATCTCTGAACCCTTGATATATTTATATTGCTATCTCTGAACCCATGATATATTTATATTTCTATCTCTGAACCCATGATATATTTATATTGCTATCTCTGAATCCATGATATATTTATATTGCTATCTCTGAACCCATGATATATTTATTATGCTGTCTCTGAGCCCATGTTATAATTTATGTTGCTACCTCTGAGCCAATGATATATTTATATGTCTGTCCCAGATCGAGTGTTATATTTTGTATTGCTTAAAGAGATAAAAACAATTAAAAGATTATTATATTATTATATAGCTAACGAGCAATGGGCTTGGGTCACTGAGTGGCTTGGGTACATATTCTCAAAGTATGAAGAAGGTGCTACGAATCCATACATTATTGTGTTATCAGTATCAGATTTATATATTTTGTTTTTTAGTTCCATTATTAAAACATTATGCGTGTGTTCAAACTTTGTGTTTGTGTCCATATAGTTAGGTCTATCTATGTATTAAAATTATATATAATAATACTTGTATTTATTATATTGCACTGTCAACAGCACTAGTAACACTAATACACAATAAAGGATCTAAACATAATTGCGCAAACTATAGAGGAATCTCCCTTTTAAATGTTACATATAAGGTTATGTCTAAATTAATAGCAATTAGAGTACAACCATATACAGAAAATATACTAGGTGCGGATTCAGACCTAACAGATCCACAAACGACCAATTCTTTACCATTAGATGTCTGCTTGAAAAATGTTATGAATATAATATACCAGTACATCAGCTCTACATAGACTACAAAATGGCTTATGACAGTATTAATAGAAACTATTCATATGAAACAAACGAATTCTTTGGGATTCCTAATAAGCTAACTAGACTAATATACATGACCATACATAGATCTAGGAGTAAAGTCAAGGCCTAGGGAGAGTACTCGCGTGAATTCCCAATTCAACAAGGACTCCGAAAAGGAGACTCACCATCATGCATGCTATTTAACCTAGTATTAGAGTGAGTCATATGAAACAGTAAAGTAGACACTAGATGGAAGATAACAAAATAGTTCAATAGAGAAGCCCCCAGTATACATCCCAGTGGAACTCTATATAGCCAAGCTCTGCAGTATCTAGAGTATGCTGATGATATACCCTTACTTGGAAAGAATTAAAATACCATTCAACAAGCTCTTACAGAGCTGGAAGATGCTTCCAAGTTGGCAGGACTTGAGATCAATGACCACAAAACAAAGTACATGGTACTGATGAGGGATGATACAAAGGAAGAAGATAATGGAGACTTCAAAGCCAAAAATCACACATATGAAAGATTATATACATTCAAATACTTAGGGTCAAGCCTTAATGAAAGGAATGAGATACTAACTGAAATATAGTGAAGCCGGCTGGTCCAGCGGTTAATTCACCGGACTGTCAACCAAAAACCAACTGACACTTCGCGGGTTCTATCCCTGTCGCCCTGCAGGAGTTTTGGGTCTAGTGGACGTAATAATCTTCTTTATAGAAGGAACGTCTGTAAACTTATAAGATAATCTAATAAAAGAAAGAATAGCTGCAGGAAATCGTGCTTACTTCAGCCTCCAAAATATATTCCGTATAAAAAATATCTCAAAAAGAACAAAGTAGGTGATATAGCCTACAAATCCATAATAAGAACTATGTGCTCTGTACGAGGATCCAACGGTGGTAGCTGAAATAAAGAAGGTCAGTCAGTCTGGGGTGAGCAGGCCACTTAAATTGGAAAGAATGGCAGAAGGAAGATTAGCCAAAACAGTATACCACTAGAGACCAAGAGGCTAAGGGGCAGACCAAGACAAAGATGGCTTAAAGCTGTAGAGGTGGATCTGCAAAAACTTGGTGTGCGGGTAGGGTTGCCAGACACATGGGTACCAAAAGGAGGACACAGCGAGACAAAAAGGAGGACAAAGGAGGACAGATGGGTACCAAATGGAGGACACATTAAGTGTTTCATTTAAATCCTTTTAATTATTTCATTTGAATGCGGACTTAACCATCAATCAGTACGATTCTACTACAATGATTGCCAATAATTATCTATGAGTGAATTAACCAAGAAAACGTTTTGTAAAAAATAAATTAAATATAAATTCGTTGACTTTTTTTTCAATATGCAACAATAAAAATGTATTTGAAAATTAAACAATCAATTCTATAGTTAATACATTATCATATTTCTTAATTATACACAGCACAAAAGCCGGACATTTTAAGAGTTTTTAGCTTTGCCTGCCGGACGGAGGACATAGGGCTAAAAAGGAGGACATGTCCTCCTTTTGCCGAACGTCTGGCAACCCTATGTGCGGGCATGTCCAATGAAAGCCAAGGATATGCCCGAATGGAGGAAGGTGGTGGAGCAGTCGAAAGCCCTAAATGGGCTGTAGCGCCGTAGGGTGGATGGATGTCAACAAACATATTGTAAGATCAAAGCGCATTTGTATGCAGGAACAGGTTTAAAATTATTCAGGCTAGATAGTCTACAAACAAGTTAGTTGATTACATCAAAGGATATATTATAGTCTAGTCTAGTGCTTTTTTTTAAGGGAGTGTCTATTTGTAGTCAGTACAAATAGCCATCTGAGAGCTATTTGTACTGACTACAAATAGCTTCATGGCGGCTATTCGTAGTTCAGCCAATCAAATCAAAGCATTAAACAACCAATAGCCTTGCTGAGTATAACCAATCAAAACAAGCCAAAACCGGAATTTTAAATTTTGCGCTTTGACTGAGAAAAGGCTAGCAAATTCAGTTTAGATCTTGCTCTGTCTACTAGCAACATTTAAACTATTTCAAGCATTTCAACATTAGTAAATAAAAAATGAATCCTGAAACTCTTTTTGCTTTGTTCTGCAACTTTGACTCATTTAAAGATTTGGAAACTTCAATAAAAGCATTAAAAGACTTCCTAAAAGCTGTCTTTATTAAAAAAAAAGTTCTAAAAAGGTAAGCATGCGCATGTTTTATTATTTATATTATTTATAGTTTATAGAGTTTAATTTTTTCTTCTTTTTCTTTGCTAAGTAGCCTAAGTGTGTGATATTACCCAAGATAATTTGTTACATTAATCACGTGGGGCTTTTAGATAGATCTAAGCAATCTAAGCCATTTAAAGATGCCTAAGATGGTATTTTATGGCATGTCATTTTTGCCCATGGCCATGGTATGAATATGAACATGGCATGGCATTAACTATAGCCTATACTATATTACTATATGCATGTCATGACCTAGCATAAATAGGCATACTCGTGCGGCATAGGTATTACCAAGATACATTTTTAATTTTTCACATGGACTTTTATGATAAAAGCCATATTTATAGTTGTTATTTAGGCCTACCGGTATATGATATATATGGCATTGCATTAACTATATGGCATGGCATTTATGTGCATGGTTTGTAGCCTACATGTATTATCAAGATAATTTTTTACATTTATGTCGTGGGCCTTTATGATTAGCCATTTAAAGATGATATTTATACTGCATGGTATGTACTCGCCATGGGATTTTGTGTACAGATAATTAGCAAGTAGGGCCTATATATAATGGGGTAAATATATTCCTCAATATTAAAATATAGATTGATAATTATAGTGAATATTCCCAACTGCTGAAGCTTAATAAAACTACATTATCAATAAGGCAAACTACCAATAGTTGCAACCATTACTTACATTATTTCATGTAATTCTAATAGGAAATATAATTTTTTTTTCTTTTTTTATAATTTTAGCTGCTGGCTGGCAACAACAGGCTCTGTAGAGCATGAGACAATTGTCTATGAACATTTGCTCTATGAGTGTAAGCACGTAACACAGAGGGCATCCCAGTCAAAAGGCTTGCGGCCAAATCAGAGGTGTGTCTCATTTTTTTATCTTTTAATTTTGTACCATAACTGTTTTTTACTCTTCAGTCAACAAATGATGTTGTAACACTTCTAATTCTAATCATGTTTTGCAGATCCTTAAACCTGGGTTGTCCAGTGAGAATTAAAGTAAAAATGGTAAAGGTTGGAGAAGTTTGGAAGCAGCAAGTAATTCAGTCCAATTTAGTTCATGCTTACCACTATTTGACAAAGGAGGTATGGTATATAGCCTATAGTCTATAGCATAGGTTCTCAACGGGGGCGATATCGCCCCCCGGGGGGCGATGAGAAGCCTAAGGGGGGCGCTGACAGTCCCGGGGGCGATAAAGGGCAAAAGGGCGGTACAAACGTACCTGATATAATTTTAACACCTCAGCTACCGTATTTGAATCTATTAGTTTTTGGATGAAATATGATGTAAACGCAAGTCCTACTAAATATCTGATATCCCCCAACAGTAGGCATACATATTATTAAACAAATAAGAAAAAAGAATCGCGCAATGACTTGTCGATGAAGTAAGGGTCAGTAATTAGCAAATTATACGGTATGCAGTCCTCTGGTCCTATGGTTGGTTCTCCGGACTGTCGCCTTATCTGCTAATATTAGGCCTACTATTTTAATCTAAGTTGTTCCGAGATGTCCTTTAATGTGTTAGAATACTTTGAAAAGCAGGTAAACACATTAATTGTGCGGCATAGATACGTAGTGATCATACAAATTGGGTAGTTACTGTAATGCTTGAAAATATACATATAAATTCTTTAGTCACATATTATTTATAAAATTTTCAAATCATTTTTTACAGTTCTATCCTTTCAAAGTTTTAAATGTAAGACATTTATTTTTTTGTAAAAGAAAAGAAAAACAAAAATATTAGCTCAAATGAAACGGGTTAATTATCTCCCTTTAATTATCAAATGTTTCCGCTAAAATTAAGTTGGGGGGCGGTGAGAAGAAAAAAATTGTAAAAGGGGGCGGTGAGCCGAAAAAGGTTGATAACCTATGGTCTATAGTATAGACAATTTCATTTTTTACATTATTCCAACAAAAACAGTAACTCTACTTAATAAGCAATTTTGGGCAAGATATTATGGTAGCCTGCTAAAACAGATTTATGCTTAAAGTTAAAGAGCTTCGCTGCCTGTCATGTCATATGGGCAGAACTTCGCTTCACTGCCTGTCATGTCATATGGGCCCTGTGTGTCACTATTGGAACTTGTCTTAAATGTAAATTATTCACTTAGGCTTATAATGTTTGAAATATGAATATAATTAGGTCTAGATTTACTTCTGGTTTCTAGTAAATTAGTAAACTAAGTACCATAGGCTAATTCGTTTGAACAGTAATAGTACCTTCCTAGGTCTAGACTTAGACACACAAATAATGTTGTGTTACTATGTACTTTGTTATGGACCTCTATATGATGACTATTATTACGACTCGTTAAATCGGATTCAATGAATATAGTAACAGTTGTATCTTTATTAGAAGTCTCTAGATTCTGCTAATCTGTAGCCCAAGCTAGGGGTTCCTTGACTGACAGGTCTATGCAGCAATGTAGTTATATTCGTGATAATTATCTTCAACACCTTTCTCAACAATGATAGATCAAACAACTCCAGTTGTTGAATAAACAATTTTATTTAAATTGTAGACTCAATATAAACGATCAATAAACTTCATCAACTGATGGCAACATAAGTTTCAATACAATGGCATACAATATACAAATGAATATAGCGACTTCACTCGACAAACTTCCGAACTGAACTAACTTTAAGGAGGTCGGGACTTTCCAAAGAAAACTATCATAGAAATAGAAGATTCTACAGGGTCTTAATACGCATTTTAACCTCTTTCTCTATAATTACTACGATCCAGAATTATCCTCCAATTTCCACGGGATTTGAACGAATTATTTTATTTAAACTGCCCTCAGGGCACAAAGGTCAAACCTTGGTCGCCTTGGACTCTGATACGCACTTGTTAAGAGGTCAATGCCTTACTACGTCATTCATTTAGTACCGATATTCGTAACAACTTTGTAGATATATAACTAAAAAATATGCAATAACTGTAACTCAAGACAATAGGCCTATAGCATAGTATGCCTTTAGTGACTATAGCTTTGTGCTTTATAGTATACACTCTTACACATTTTATAATTTATAACATTAATAACTTTATGTTTTTTCCTGGCTAAGACTGAACCATTAGACTAAATTAGGAGAAAACTAGCAGTGAGAAAAGTTAAGCAAAATTAAATGTTAAGTTGATCTAAAAGTCCCTTACATATTGTGTGCTTTATATTTAGAACGTTGACGCTTTACCCAGAAAGGAGGAGGATCAAGATGACCCTAGTGGTCACAGTGGTGACATCACTTCTTCAGTGCAACTCAGTGACTAACACAGAGATGAGGGACATCATTTTGAAGAAACAAAGTATCACAGTAGCACCTAAAGATATCAGCAATCTTCGAGCTAAAGCCACACTCAGGCACAGATCAGCAAGCAACTGAAAATCTTTTATCTTTGATAGTAAGTGGAGGGGGGCGGGTTAGTAATGGGACGTACGAGGGTGAAAGTTTTTTGTTTTTTTTAGCTTATGTTACTAAAGACATTAAATACTTAGATTTTTTATAAATATGTGAACTGTACGGATGAATGTTTGGAACAAATGTGAAAATGATCTTCAACTTTTAGATATTGAGTTTAAATCTATTTTTCAATATGTTTCTATTTCATGTCATGAGTCAAATGCCTATGAAGCTGTACATACATTTATTGATCTTTGTGATACGTCCCTTTTAATGTCTATTTTTAAAACAACTAAGTTTACTAAGTAAAGACTCTTTGATTGTAACTAAAAGACAACTTAATGATTTTTCTTTATGATGGCACAGTTATGATAAATGGTCGACCCTGTCAGTCATCACAAGATGATTTTAAAAAATAGTGCTTGGACGTAAGAACTTGCAGTTTGGTTCTTTAGAAGTGATGGTGGGAAGACTGAAAATATATTTGATATTGTGTTCTTATTTTCATTACTTGTCCTTTTTTGGCTTTGGTCTAATTTCAATTCATTATGAACTGTACCATTTGTTTTATTTCTTGATTCTAAATGTCAATTTTAATTTTAGCGAGCCACTTGTCAATTTTTTCCCTATGAATATGAATGTTTTTTTATATTCAGCTTTGCTTGATAATGTTACACTTGAATGCATCTCAGTTACTAAATGACTTGGTTGATTTTAAAGTTGTTTTTTTGTTGTGAACTGATGGTGTAAATTTGTTACCTAAATGAATTGATCTTGTATATTTAACTTTGCCTGATAATGTGACTATAGTATGCTTACAATTTCCTTTCTTTTGATCGTGTATAAGTTGTGCATCCCAGTTACTTGGTTGATTTGTTATGACATTTTCTAAATTTGTAAAAGAATGTTTCTTGTGAACTGATGGGTGTCAATTTTTTAACCAAATGAATTGTTCTTATATATTTAGCTTTAGCTGATAATGTCCTTTCTTTGATGTAGCAATAGTGTGCTTTAAATTTCCTTTCATATGATATTAAATGTAACAATGTATGTAACTAGATTTATTGGTTGATTTTCATTGATTTTTTTTTAAAATGTACCATTATTGACTTTTTGTCTCCCTTTGAATTTTTTTGTAATATCACATATTTGCTATTGTTTGCATAAATAAATCTCTGCTTTAAATTAAGTGACAACCTTGAAATAATTTGAGTTTGTTCTTTGTATTGGTAACTATCTAGGCAATAAATTTGAAAGTCATGTCTCATTTATTTAAAAAGCTGGAGGCTGTTGAAAATGGACTTTTCACTGCCTAATTTGACTCTTTTCTGGGAATTTGAAAATATAACTTTTTATTATCAAAGATAAATATATACAGGAATAAAAATATATTTTTAGTTTTGTTTTAACGAAACCAAGCTGAGTTCAATGGGATATTTAAATATTTAATTTCATTTTGAATAGGCCTACCCTACTGTAGGTACCTACACTATTAGTATATATACTCAGATAAGGAACAATTTAATTAAAACAAATCCTACCAAAAAATTCCTACAGTTAACTCAATATATTCCATTTAAGATTAAGATGTGTCTTAAACCCAATGCTTCATGTTATCAATCATGAAATCATTCAATGTCATTCAATAGTAAAAATAAAAGTGAACACCATTTCACGTACATTAGAATTACACATAAAATTTATTTTTTTCACCATAAAGCAAATCAATTGTAGATAGCATATTTAAAAAGCTTAAAGTATTTAGGATAAGTGGTTTTGGAGTAATTATCAAAAATATACCATGGATGGGTCAAATAGACCCACCTTGTAGTTTGTAGGGATACGGTCTACACTTAACAGGGCTAAAATTGGACACCTGGTATTCTGTAGCAAAATTATTTTAATTGAATCTAAAAAAAAAACTAACATGTAAATATTATATTTACCTTTGCTGAGTAGTGGAAAGATACTAAGTGTGTAGCAAACAAAAATATGTAAAGGTCACCAAAGTAAAATATATTGTAGGCTTGTAGGTCAGCATTATTCATTCTCATTAAATGTATATATGCAGCTGAGCATGATATATGCTGCATATTGATTAAAACAATTGATATAGGGTAGTAAAGTTGACTTGGCCAAGATATACTAATACTAGAAAGATCTAGACTACTATAGGTTAGGCTTTAATTTAGAGGCCTACTGTACAAATATACTAGGCCCCTTACTTAGCCCTACTATATTATAATAAATTTTAGAATATTTCTAATGATTCAAAGTTACGTCTACCTTACTTACGGTACCAGTAAGTAAGAGGACACTATTTTAATAATAACAATAATATACTGTGTTGATTTTAAAGAATTTTTTGTTTAGATACCCTACAGTTAATTTCTTTCCTTATATAACTTATATAGCAAACTACAAATAGCCATCTAGGAGCTATTTGTACTGACTACAAATAGCTCTATGGAGGCTATTTGTAGTCAGTACAAATAGCCATCTAGGAACTATTTGTACTGACTACAAATAGCCGCAGCCTTTTTTTAAACTCAAAACTTTAAGAAAAACCATAGACTATAATAAGATGGACCGCTTGCTCTATTTTTAGAGAATATTTATCAACTTTTTTTCCGTACGCAACCAATAAGGCTGTCTTAAATTACTTCTACGCTCCTCGTTGTTTCTTAAATGTTTCCGCTTTATACAACTTTCAATTTTAATTTTTCATTGAGAAAATCGAAGCGATTCAATAAAACGGAAGTTCAAAGGAAACAACGAATCGGAAATTCCGAAAATCAGTGTTTCGAGTCATCATATAGCAGAAATACTAAAGCAAGCGGTCCATGTAGCCTATATTATAGTCTATGGAAAAACATAAGATAGAACACATTTATATAGATTTACTAAATTAATATAAAAGTAAAACTGTGGGGGTCTATTGGGCCTATTTTGACAGAGATGTTCTCTGGGGTCTGCCCCAGCCAGGGTAGGCACCAATACTAGATAGCCTACCTAGCGGTATCCTATAACGAATCTTCTTGGTTTTGGAGGGAAAAAATGTCCTGGATACGTCCGGGGGGTATGGAGTGAATTTATTTAGATTAGTTCTATTGAGAACAAATTAGAGAACAAGGAACATTTGACATTTAAAGTAGGGCCTACATACAAAAGGAATTCATTCATACCAATACTTTGGCAATACTTGTTTCAGACCACTGGTGAATTTTAATCTATAAAAATATATACTCTATTTTAAATACATGTAGACCAATATTAAAATTAAATAATATTAATTAGATCAACTTTATTAGATTTTATAACTTTTATAGGTTAGTGAAGATGCTTAAAATCGCTGCCTCAGTGCGAAATGTCCAAATATTAAATATGTCTTATGTCTTATGTAAGTTATATAAGGCCTATATATAGCTCGGCGTATATATTTAAATAACAACATATCTAACTATTACAGGATTTAAGGGCACAATTTTCGGAAGTATAATACATACAAATGTAGGAGATAGAAGCTGTGCTTTAATTGTATTGTTTTGTTAGGCTTTTTTATTTTGTTTTTTAAACAGCACTTTTGTTTTCGTTATTTATAGTTCCGGTTTAACTGATAGGCCTCTGACTTTTATTTCTCACTGTAATAATAATATTAATATGTAGATCTTCTTTTCCTTCAGTAAAACACAAGTAGGTAGGCCTAACGATATTCACCAGCCAGCAGCCGTAAGCTTTTTCGACAATCCTTCAATAATTACTCAGAACATTAAAAAATAAGACCAAATTCAGAAAAGAGCTGCAAGGTTCATTTCTTATTTAAACTTATTATTATCTAAATATTTAATATTAACTTATGACTTATGACTAACTAAGTTATGACTTATTACTTATTAGGCCTACTTATTATTAGGCCTACTTATTATTAGGTCTACTTATATTACTAGTGAATATTCACAACTGACAAGAGTAACACCAACAATGATTAAAGTTCAATCACTAGCCTAAACCTAGAAACACTAGAGGACAGAAGGGCAAAGAGTAAGGTAGTAATACATAAGTTCGTTGTCATCGGCATCCGTCCGTCTCGATGGTGTAGCTTCATGGGCCATGGGTGAGGTGTCCAACTGCACCACAGAGAATGGTTGTGTAGACCAACTCGGGAGTGGCAATCCCTGCCGCCACTTGAGCCTCCACTTGAGACATTTGAAGGCGGATGGCTGTTGTAGTAGATGTTTCCGCCTCGCTCTTTTCTGAATGGCAGTCTCATTGTGCCCAGTTTGTGCCCAGGATGTGCCACGCCTGACTGCGAGCCTCCAGGTTGGTTGGTCAGCAGCTTAACATTCCCATGTGTCGAGGTCGATGGAGCTCTGGATCAAGTACCTTTTGCATAGGTCCTTGAAGCCCAGTTTCGGGCGCCCTGTCTTCCTATGACCTTCAACCAGTTCTTTGTATAGGAGGTCTTTGGGAATGCAGCCTGCATTCATTCTCTTTACATGGCCAAGCCACCTGAGGCGTTTCTCGCTGAGCACAGCATGAAGGCTGCTGATGTTGGCTCTCTCCAGCACCTCTGTATAATACATAAGTTACATATATGATAAGGCATTAAACTCTAATTTAGAAATACAACGCAATAACTTATTCAGTGAATAACAACCTGTTGCACTGCTCAAGATATAAACATATAACATGTCGATAAAGCCAAAAGGAGAAAAACACTTTCCTTACTTATCCCTTATGATTTATGCGGATTTATGCAAGAATAAATGCATATTTAAGTAGGCTACTCTTTCTTCCAGAGTGGCATTCAGGCATGGAAAGGGTTGCCTGAACAAACTAGGAAAACCAGTAACTTAACATCATTTAAAACATTAATAAAGATCATGCAAGACTAAACTCGGACCACGGATGAGCGCAGGGCGCAATAATCTTCTTTATAGACGGAGCGTCTGTAATGTATAAGATAAGAAGATACAATAACAACTTTTACTAGCGCAAAATGCACTGATTTGAGCGCCTTTAAACAGCTCAAAATATAGGCTAACTAATATATTACTAATAACTGTACTGTACTTCTGTACTTAACATGCACATGAATATTGATAAAACTTCAACTTGTATTTGTCTTATAAATTTGCATTTGATTGTCTTTTTCCCCCAGATAATTTACCATTTATTAGTCATTAATTAAATATAATTATATCTTAAGATACAAAATTGCAACTCACAATTGTCAATTGCAACTTAGTTTACTAAATAAAAACTTGAATATCTTCAGTAGGCCTATTATTTCAATTTCTTGTAAAGATGTTCAATAAAAAAATACTACAGCACATCTGCTGGACAGCTAAAACTAAAGGTCAAGAATACACAATTTTCAGACATGTTAGCTGGAATGTTAAAGTGGTGAAAAATAGTCAAGAAGTATTAAATGCATATTGTCAGTTTATTAAAACGACCAGATTGGGCGCACCACTAACAAATCATGATATAATTAGGAAGTATTGTGTACACAAGGCAACACAAGATAAGATAATAAAAAAAAGTGATGAAGAAAATAAGCTTGTTGGCTCATCAAAAGTTGAGGAACTAACAAAAAGTCTAAAGCAGTCAGTAAGTAATTTAGCAATCTTCATCATATTATTAGGTCTGTGATATTTTACTTTTTACCTTTGTATAGAAACTTTTTGTTTGTTTGAAATCACATTCTGGCTAGATTACTCTAGATCAGCATTTCCTAAATGCTTCATCATAACCGGGTACTTGTCCACAAAAGTAAACTTACCGGGTTGCAAAAAGAAGAAAAATTCAAAATCTAGTAGGCCTACCTAAAACAGAACAGTCAAATTTCAATAGTCAAAGTGGAGATAACTGGGCCAACCAAATTCATATTTCATAGAAATTGATATTTTACAAAAACTAAACAAGATAACACAAAGAAGACAGTATTATAATATTTAATTTAAAAAAAACAACGCAGTCACTAATAAGCTGGGCTGTGGGAACCTTCCCTGTTACTTGGCATGCCACACCTTTGGTGTGTCGTGGGGTGGCTGGAGCCTGGACAGTGCTTTGGTGTGCCATCCCCATGGCTCACTCCTAATACATTACACCCTTTGGGCTCTTTCTTATTATTAGGTACTAATAAATTCGGATGGGTAGGTGTTATAGTTATATCACAATAGCTCACAACAGTAGGCCTTCATTTAAAAAATAAGGATTATATTCTAGTTAGATTTTTTAATAGAAAATAAAACCCACCACAAAGGTTGATAGATATGTAGTAGTACAATATAAATTATAAATATTGTGTCACTTTAAAACAAACACGAGGGGAGATTGGAAGTAACTGGGTGAAGAAAAATTCTATATAAAAATAAAACAATCCTTGTAAGAATGTCAAGTTTCATTAAAAGGAAAAGGGTGGGATAAGAGTTTTTATTAACATAAAACAAGCTCAAGCTTAGCGACTTTTCATTTTGTACTAAACCCCACTGGAAGTCTCATTTTGACAATATGTATGATGGTAGTTTATGGTATATAGTATATAGCTATGCATAGTATGCTGAGTGTGATTGCGTTAAATAAAAGAAGACCACATATCACTATGGTCCAGTTATCTCCACCCTCCCCTATACTTTAAAAATGCATGTTATATAAAATAAATGTGATGTGAAGCTCCCATTATAATTCTTGAAATTTTTATATTTCAGGTAAGATTTATGTTTGTGACAAGCTATGATTATAGTCTTCTTCATAAAGACGTTGTATTAGAAAGTAATTTTTTTGGGACAAATCACATATCCAGGTAAATTACTTTTTTTTTGTCTATGAAAAAATATATGAGTTAATTTATTTAAAAATGTTTGGTTTTTCATAAAAACAACTCTGAACAGCATTTAAAGTTGTTTTATACATGAATAAAATAATTGTGAAATAAGTTTTCTTTAGGACTAGGAAGTTTATAGTCGGGTAACAATGGAATCTTTATTACATTGAATAACATAATAATACATAATACATAATACATGCTGCGTACCCCATGGATAGACTCTTGGAACTGAACTAAGAAGCCTTGACCCACCCCTTTAAAACTTTATGACCTGGACTCAAGAGCTGGAGGGCTCATTCAGTTTTTAACAGACTATATTTGGATATATTAGTGTTGACTTTTGCTTCATTATTCCACCTGAAAGAGGAGGAACCAAGTAAAAGTAACAGTCATTGATGTACTTGCTTGGCACTCTCCATTCCATGGGGAATGAAAATGACATTGATTGTCGTATGTCATTCCACCACCTTGAAAGCTGTGTTGTGCATGTAGCACAGCACATATGAAGGGCACAAGTTTTGTCTTGGTCACAAACCTTGCATCCGAAGTAAATATGATAAGCCTTCTTCACTGAAGAAGTGACCTTTTTTTTTTCTCATTGTCAAATGTAACTTCCTCAAAAATATAGCAAAAATTGTCCATGCTATTAACACACTTTCAAGGTATTACTGTTCTGTAATGTAAATATTGATAAAGTAAAAAACTATTTGTATGTAGCAGTAGCTTAAACTATCTCACATAAACTTTGATAAAATGTTGAATGCTGAACCTTTCCAGCTTTAAAAAGTACACTGTTGATGTTCCCTAATGTCACCACTCACCTGGTAGTAGTATTGAATTGCATCAGAAAAAGATGCAATCAACTCTGGATAATGTCTGCTTTATGGTATTATGCAATGTGTCATCATTCTAGGCTTGTGTTGTTGAAGTTGTACTGGGTATATTTACATGGTGAAACACAGAGAATCAACTACATGAATTAACTTTAAAATGAGTGCCAATAAAATATTTACATGGCAATATTCTTGTTTAGCACATAAAAATACTACAGAATAGGGAAAGCCTTTTTAAGTCAATAATGATTTCCTTGTTCCTACAATTATCGACAATGTTTTTGGATCCTACAGTTATTGACAATGTTTATGGATCCTACAATTATAGACAATGTTTTTGGATCCTACAATTATTGACAATGTTTTTGGATCCTACAGTTATTGACAATGTTTTTGGATCCTACAATAATCGACAATGTTTTTGGATCCTACAATTATTGACAATGTTTTTGGATCCTACAGTTATAGACAATGTTTTTGAATCCTACAGTTATGGACAATGTTTTTGAATCCTACAGTTATTGACATTGTTTTTGAATCCTACAGTTATTGACAATGTTTTTGGATCCTACAATTATCGACAATGTTTTTGGATCCTACATTTATTGACAATGTTTATGGATCCTACAGTTATAGACAATGTTTTTGGATCCTACAATTATCAACAATATTTTTGGATCCTACAGTTATAGACAATGTTTTTGGATCCTATCAGCCAACAGTGTTTAATACTGTTTAAAGATTAAACTAATACAGCTCATTATTGAAGATAAAGGTGACTGTGGTTATGTTGTCAGAATGGGATAACCAAGCTGACATATACTACTAGACAATTGAGGGTACCCTGTGTAAACTGTGACAAATTTAATGGCACTATCCCATTCTCAAAGAGAATCTCAAGTCAGGTGATTGGAAGAGAGATAACCAACAATCTTACCTACTTTAGACAACATGAAATGATTAAGAGGGTGTGCCTTTTATATAGAGAGTAAAGGCAACTACTCTTCCATAACATATACCATCTTTCTAAATGTATATGTTGGCTACTTCTCGTCCGTAACATCTGCCAACTTCTGAACACAATCAATGCCTTGTCAAGCCTCTGCAATACCAGTTACTAGCCATTATTAAATCATATTATTAAGATAATAAATTAAACAATAATCTGTTTTATTGCTTTTTTTAACCTAGAGGCATTCTGTCATATGCAATACATTTGATGAAACTTCGTTTTCACCTGCATTACCGCTATCCGGATGTCACTGTCAGTACAGAGGATGCCTTTTTACTCCGATCAAATGGACAGATTATCCGTATAGCCTGGAAATTGTCAGGTTTGTTTTCATTATGTTTAAGGGTTAACCTTGGTGAATAAAAAAAGACACTGTTATAAAAGACCTTAGTGAATAAAATAAGACACTGTTATAAAAGACTACACAGAATTGCGTATACTTATTATCAAGTGATTTACTTTAATTTTACTAATTCCAGTGATTATATATTTACAAGATTTTATCTTGATAATTTTTTCTTTTCTCATTTTTGTTCTTTTTTGTTTATAGCCTAACTTAATTTTTTTAATTCCTTCAATTTAATTATAGCTGTTCCTCAAAGACATGTTGTTAAGTTTTGGCGTTTCCTAAAGAAAAAAAATGCAATATTAGAAACTGATCTTGTGTGAGTATCACCTATTTAAATACAATTTTAATGGTTAAACAATAAAGGAGCAATACATTAATAATGAAATATTTTGAAAAAATTAATTATCTGACCATTTTTGTCTTGTCCGTGGGGTTGGTGCAGCAAACTTTGCCGATTTCTATGGCCACTGCAAACAAGGGTCATGTAGCATATACAATGCCAATGTCCTTTACCCCACTCATAGTCCTACTAGATCTTAGCGCTGCTTTTGATGTCATTGACCATGGAATACTCCTGTCAAGACTTCAGTATGAGGTTGGCATCACTGAAACTGCTCTTCGCTGGTTCAGTTCCTACCTGGCCGACAGGACTCAGCGAGTTATAGTCAATCTGGCCTCTTCACAAGAAACTTCCCCTTATCTGTGGGGTACCGCAGGGTTCAGTTTTAGGGCCTGTTCTATTCTCCGTGTATACAAGTCAGCTTGGCAAAATTATCCAGAGCCATTGTGTATCTCGTAAATTGTTTGCAGATGACACTGTGCATTACAGGAGTTTTCGTCCTGATTCATCTGCCTGCGCTCTTGCTGTTGGTGATGTGGAGGAGTGCTGTCAAACAGTTAAGGCATGGATTCCTGCAAACCGACTTAAATTAAATGACAAGACAAAGGCAATTATCTGTGGTTCTGATGTCAGTCTTCGGAAAATTGTTATTACTACAATCAAAGTTGGGGCTTCCCAGATATTTTGTCCAACACGGTTAGAGACCTTGGCCTTTTTATTGATAATAAATATCAATGGTTCCACCTATTAGTGCTGTGGTGAAGGCTTGATCGTCTCATCTAAGTGCCCTGGGTCAGCTGCGATCTCAACTCAATAGAAGGACGGCCAATAACGTAGCCATCTCTCTTATCCAGTCAAGGTTGGATTACTGCAATAGTTGCCTGTGGGGTTTGCCCCAGAACCAGCTGCAGAGATTACAAAGAGTGTAGAACACCGCGGCGCGCATTGTTTCGGGGGTGAGGAGGCAAGATCATATCTCCCCAACACTAAGAGGGGCTCCATTGGCTCCCGGTGATAAAGCGAATAAAGCACAAAATTATGTCCATTACGTACGGATGCATAAAGGGCATTGCTCCTTCCTATTTTCGAGAGCTAATATCAAAGCATGAGCCATCTAGGGTACTGCGCTCTTCAACACAGTCACTCCTCAAAACTCCTAGTTTGGATGGACACAGAAAGAAGTACCTGGGAATGCACTCGTTTTGAGTCAGTGGCGCCTTCTCTATGGAACAATTTATCTCAGACACTGAGAGCACCTGGGACAAGAGAATCTTTAAAAAAGAACTTAAAGACCTTGCTCTTTGGCTAATACATCTGCCATTGCAAATCACACAAAGAGCTCACTGAGCATGCTAATTTAATATTCTTATCTTATCTTACCTAATGATTGCAGAACCAATGCACTTTTTTCATTCAAAACTGATTAGCACTGGCATATAAATATTGTAATATCAGAATTTATTTTTTAGATCTCGATACACCTCAACAGAGTTTTCTTGTCTTGGGTCGTAATTAAATATGTCATTTTTATATATTGGGTACCTTTCTTGAAAATCTGTAATTTAAAAACAAACACTGCAAAACGTTTTTTAGTTTTTTAAGGACTAAATAGAAATGTAAAAAATAGAATTGATGGCAAAAGAGCTAAAAGATCAGAACTATGCTAGAATATGCCTCTTCTGTCTGGGACCTTTTAATTTAAGAAAAACTAAAAGAAATTAAGAATACCGTAGTTTATTACTACTATATATTTTGACTACAACAGTATATTTAATTATTTTGATTACTGCAGTATATTATGATTACTACTGTATATTATGATCAAGTCTGTATATTATGATTACTTCTGTATATTTACACCTGCCAAGTGTAATTTATTTGTAAAATTATATTTTTGAAAAGTGACTAAAATAACACTCATGGGCATGTGGTTAATAAGGCTGCACTCACCTTTTTACAGTGGCCATGACATTCAAGAGGATTTGTGGCCGGTGACATACTTTTTCATTGCAATATTAAATTGTAATATTGAGCTACTATAGAGAATTTAGGTCACTCAAAAGCTGACATATAGGATTAAGGTTGCATTAATGATAGTTGTTTTTTTTTAAACATTTCTTTGACATCTATAAATAGTAATTGCATGATTCTACATATATTGCATTCTATTTTGAGTTTCCTTTAGACTAAAGCTGCCATCTTAATATTTTAATAACCAGTATTTAAATATTTAGCTCCTGCTTGTCAATTTTCAGAATTATTAAGGGAACCTCTGACTTTCATATTGGCAGTGATGGGCTTGTCCACAAGCACCTCCTTAACAGGGTAAGACAGTTCATCCTCAACTTTCATACTTGTGAAGCAAAGTATTTCTTCTTCCTTTATACTGACATTTTTCATGATTCCCTTAAACTCTATATTATATAGTAGCCTTTGTCATAGCATCACCTGGGTCTTTTGATAAAAGTTTAAAAAGCCTTCATTGTCGTTACTTTCTCTAGAAAGAATATATTTTCTTACCATAACATGTTAGTGTCTTGTGTACAGACCAGATGTAATTCATACAGTTTGTATATTACCATAACATGTTAGTAGTGTCTTGTGTACAGACCAAATGTAATTCATACAGTCTGTATGTCAAAAGATTTGCTTTGTGATCTCATCCACTCCAACCAGTCAACTTAGTTATTCTCATCCACTCCAACCAGTCAACTTAGTTATTCTCATCCACTCCAACCATTCAACTTAGTTATTCTCATCCACTCCAACCATTCAACTTAGTTATTCTCATCCACTCCAACCATTCAACTTAGTTATTCTCATCCACTCCAACCATTCAACTTAGTTATTCTCATCCACTCCAACCATTCAACTTAGTTATTCTCATCCACTCCAACCATTCAACTTAGTTATTCTCATCCACTCCAACCATTCAACTTAGTTATTCTCATCCACTCCAACCATTCAACTTAGTTATTCTCATTCACTCCAACCAGTCAACTTAGTTATTCTCATCCACTCCAACCATTCAACTTAGTTATTCTCATCCACTCCAACCATTCAACTTAGTTATTCTCATTCACTCCAACCAGTCAACTTAGTTATTCTCATCCACTCCAACCATTCAACTTAGTTATTCTCATCCACTCCAACCATTCAACTTAGTTATTCTCATCCACTCCAACCATTCAACTTAGTTATTCTCATCCACTCCAACCATTCAACTTAGTTATTCTCATTCACTCCAACCAGTCAACTTAGTTATTCTCATCCACTCCAACCATTCAACTTAGTTATTCTCATCCACTCCAACCATTCAACTTAGTTATTCTCATCCACTCCAACCATTCAACTTAGTTATTCTCATCCACTCCAACCATTCAACTTAGTTATTCTCATCCACTCCAACCATTCAACTTAGTTATTCTCATCCACTCCAACCATTCAACTTAGTTATTCTCATTCACTCCAACCAGTCAACTTAGTTATTCTCATCCACTCCAACCATTCAACTTAGTTATTCTCATCCACTCCAACCATTCAACTTAGTTATTCTCATCCACTCCAACCATTCAACTTAGTTATTCTCATCCACTCCAACCATTCAACTTAGTTATTCTCATCCACTCCAACCATTCAACTTAGTTATTCTCATCCACTCCAACCATTCAACTTAGTTATTCTCATCCACTCCAACCATTCAACTTAGTTATTCTCATTCACTCCAACCAGTCAACTTAGTTATTCTCATCCACTCCAACCATTCAACTTAGTTATTCTCATCCACTCCAACCATTCAACTTAGTTATTCTCATCCACTCCAACCATTCAACTTAGTTATTCTCATTCACTCCAACCAGTCAACTTAGTTATTCTCATCCACTCCAACCATTCAACTTAGTTATTCTCATCCACTCCAACCATTCAACTTAGTTATTCTCATCCACTCCAACCATTCAACTTAGTTATTCTCATCCACTCCAACCATTCAACTTAGTTATTCTCATCCACTCCAACCATTCAACTTAGTTATTCTCATTCACTCCAACCAGTCAACTTAGTTATTCTCATCCACTCCAACCATTCAACTTAGTTATTCTCATCCACTCCAACCATTCAACTTAGTTATTCTCATCCACTCCAACCATTCAACTTAGTTATTCTCATCCACTCCAACCATTCAACTTAGTTATTCTCATCCACTCCAACCATTCAACTTAGTTATTCTCATCCACTCCAACCATTCAACTTAGTTATTCTCATCCACTCCAACCATTCAACTTAGTTATTCTCATCCACTCCAACCATTCAACTTAGTTATTCTCATCCACTCCAACCATTCAACTTAGTTATTCTCATCCACTCCAACCATTCAACTTAGTTATTCTCATCCACTCCAACCATTCAACTTAGTTATTCTCATCCACTCCAACCATTCAACTTAGTTATTCTCATCCACTCCAACCATTCAACTTAGTTATTCTCATCCACTCCAACCATTCAACTTAGTTATTCTCATCCACTCCAACCATTCAACTTAGTTATTCTCATCCACTCCAACCATTCAACTTAGTTATTCTCATCCACTCCAACCATCCAACTTAGTTATTCTCATCCACTCCAACCATTCAACTTAGTTATTCTCATCCACTCCAACCATCCAACTTAGTTATTCTCATCCACTCCAACCATTCAACTTAGTTATTCTCATCCACTCCAACCATCCAACTTAGTTATTCTCATCCACTCCAACCATCCAACTTAGTTATTCTCATCCACTCCAACCATTCAACTTAGTTATTCTCATCCACTCCAACCATTCAACTTAGTTATTCTCATCCACTCCAACCATTCCCTCCATCCACAGGTGTATGTGAGCAAGTGGTGTGGGTGGTCTTTAGATAAGTTGAAGTTCCCTCCATCCACAGGTGTATGTGAGCAAGTGGTGTGGGTGTCTTTAGATAAGTTGAAGTTCCCTACATCCACAGGTGTATGTGAGCAAGTGGTGTGGGTGGTCTTTAGATAAGTTGAAGTTCCCTCCATCCACAGGTGTATGTGAGCAAGTGGTGTGGGTGGTCTTTAGATAAGTTGAAGTTCCCTCCATCCACAGGTGTATGTGAGCAAGTGGTGTGGGTGGTCTTTAGATAAGTTGAAGTTCCCTACAGCCTTCCCCCTTGACCTATTGAAAATATAGTTTATTATTGAAACAATTTTGTGTGTGTGCATAATGCACACTGGTTTAATAACTACATGGCTATAATATATTATACAGCATATCTGCTCTAGTTCAAACCTTACCTTTTTTTCAATGAACAACTAAAACTACTAAAAGATGTGTTTCAATTTATTTGTATTAATGTTTTGAGAGAAATTTCTTATATTAGTGTGTACATTTTATTTCATTTAATTCTATTTTTAAGGCTCAGTAGAATCAAGAAAGCCAACACAATGACCAAGATGATCTTGAAAAAAAAAAATGATGGATGACATTTGCTACTGATATTGAAGACATGAAATGGAAATTCTAACCTGGAAAAGCTTATAATTTACATATTTTTTTCTTCTGTAAATTTTACATTTGTTGCTGTAGATTGTTACATTGAATCCTTTTTTAATTTTTCTCTGTTAGTAATTTTGCTTTAAAAATATGCTAAATTGTGTATAAATAGATTACTGCTTTGCAGTTCTTTATAATATTATACCAATAGTATTATAGGCCTACTTATAATTTACCATTACTCCCAAATGTTAACTATTTACATGTCATTATTAAAGGTACTCTAAATCCAAAGTATTTGCCTCTTATAAATATTGTGGTTATTGTTTCTTGTGTCCAGTTATGTTTTATTTTTTATATATATTTTTTTATTTTATTCATACTTAAAATATATAGATCAGTGAAAAGGCGATAGTCATCCAAACCCCCCCCCCCCCTCCCCTCCCCACATAGACCACAAACCAAAAGATTTCTTCAGGATCTTGGTGTTGGGTTAGTTTCTTTAGCTGTTTCAGTTTTGTTGGATGAGGAGACATGAATGGAAACTTGTTTAAAAAAAAAAGATTAATCTTAAAAAAAAAAAATGACTTTTCTGGGTTACCAGGGTTGCCTGGCATTTACTCTATTGTTAATTGTTAGTAAATTAGAGACACTGGGTTTTGTGCTCACTAAACAATTCCCTACATTGCCCTTGTATTCAAACCTAGTGAACCATGCTTCAGGAAAAAATATTTTTGAAAACTATGAGGTACTAAATCTCATAAAGGAAATGTATTTGGTTTGTGATAAAGAAGCATTCGTTAATTGAAACTGTAGGTCTAGGGTGGCTGTAAGCTTCCCACCTGCAGTATGGTTTGGACATGTGAGAATTAAAATGTGAACAGTAAGACTTAGTTCTTTTAAAATTAAAAATGCATTGTGTCAAGAAATTAATTAAATGGTTTTATTATTATTGGTTGCACTCTAAACAAAAACTGAGTTGAAATGAATATATAAAGTACAGGTATAAAGCATATTGTCGTAAAGACTTGTTTATTATTTGAAAGCAAATTGTCAAAGGCTATATAGTGGGCCCTAGCTAACAAAAATTTAAAGTATAATAATTATATTTGTATAGAGCTGCCAACGAGCATAATGTAAGCTCAGGGCGCATTTAACATTGAGGAACAAACTACTTAGAACACGAATATAATCTCTAGGCTAAAAAATATAAAGCTAACTAATAATTATAAGCTTAACAAATATAAGACCAAGCAAATAAATGTAGCAAACAATTAACTGACCTAATATACAAGTAAAACAGATCAAAAATTATTTTACGAAGGTAAGTAGAGGAAGAAGAAGTAAATTATGTTAAAATAATGTGTTTTTAGGTTCTTTATAAACATGACGATAGAACTTGTTTGCCGGAGTTGGATGGGAAGTTGTTTCCATACTTTGGATCTAGATATATTGAAAAAGCTCTAAGACCAAGGGTCGTGAGAGAAAAACGGGGCACCTCCAGAAGTAAGGAGTTGGCAGAACGAAGTGTTCTTTGCGGAACATATGGCTTGATTAGTTCCTTGGGATAGGACAGCATAATGTTGTTATGTAGGTACTGATGACAAAGTACCGCCACTTTGTAATCAATTCTGCCCTCACAGGGAGCCAATGGAGCCGACGCAGGAGAACTGTCGAAGTTTGATCCCTACATCGCTGTCTTTGAAGGCATCCATCAGCATGGCTGAGAACATGAGGCTAAATAAATAGTGTAGGGGTCAAGACACATCCCTGCTTTACGCCGTTTGTAACCTGGAAGGGTTCTGAAAAGCTGCCCTGGTCTTGGACTCGGGCAAGCATGCCGTCGTGGAGTTGCTTGACTATTACGATGAAGGTGTCAGGGCATCCAAATTTGGCCATGATTCTCCAGAGTCCCTTGCGGCTGACTGTGTCAATTCCTTTGTCATGTCTACAAATGTGGCGTAGAGAGGTACATGTTGTTCTTGGCATTTCTATTGCATTTGGTGGGCAGTGAAGATCGTGCCAATGGTTCCTCTTTCCTTCCTGAAACCGCACTGGCTCTCGCGGGTGCCCTGACTAACAAACTTCACCTATCCCTTAACCCGTGGGTGGGTCGTTGGGGCACCATCGTTGACAGTTCACTATCTCACGCCATTTTTTCCGGTCCTGTGATGCCCTTTGGGAGTCGATGAACGATAGGCCAGTCCACTATTTGATGTTGTATTCCCATCTCTTCTTTTGCCTGCCTTTTTTCTTTCTTCCTCCCTGGACTGTGCCCTGCATTATATATTATAGTCTTTGAAAGACCTCCAGATCTTGCCACGTGTCCATACCATCTCAATTTTTTCTTTCATATTTTTTACAAAGATACTTATTTAGGCTAAATTAAATACTTAAATAGTTAACCGTCATTTCTACTATTTTTTCTTCTTCAGTCACGCATTTAAAAAAAAGTAAAACGCCTACATTTTTTTTAGATAGGTCCGAAATAATTAAATTGTTGCGTTTTTGTTTTGAAAACTGTTTTTTATAATGCGAAACAACTCAACATTAGTTTTTTTTATTCACCTTTGCTTGGAGATAACAATGTAACCTGTGTACTTTCAAGAGTACACTTTATTAGTAATTTTTCGTTGATGATGGCTTACCAATTTAGAAAACTTAATCAGTCATTTAGATTTTTCCCTTCTTCTAAATCAATCGGTTTCTCTACTCGGGTTAATGAAGGTGATCAAACAAAAAATGTAAGATATCACTCGCTTTCAGGCATAATTATTTTACGTCACACTTCTTGACACTTTACTTTACTAAACTATTTATTATTTAGCCTAGACTGGCCCTAGACTCCTACTCCTAGCCTAGAGTCTAGTCTTAGTAATTTAGGCCTACTTTTTCAATCTCTTGATTTGAAATTGTGTCAGTGTCTTGGTGTCTGTGAGTGCCTTCAAAGTTTAAATCTTATTGAAAACATTAAAAATATTTAATTCTTATACCTTGCATTAGACTGCCTATTGATAAGTTTGTGTATAAATTTAATTTAAGATTTTTAAGATTTAAAAAAATAATTTATTGTAATTTAAATTTAAGATTTGTAGCAATCAGATCCATTCCATGTCCATGTCAGTATTGTCATTTGTGCCATGTCTGTAAAGTTGTAGACGATTCAAAACAAGGACGTTAGTTTATTTTTTCTAAATCTAGGATTGGATTTGGACAAAATAAATATATAAGGGTTTCTGAGCCGCAAAATGCGGCTCATGGTAGTTAAAGAGTTAAACAACAATAATTATAATAATATTAATAACATTTTGTTTTCCTAAGGGAAATTTGTTTTACAATTGTGCAAAACATTGTCATTATTGAGTTAAAGGTTGTGACATCAAAATTTAAAATAAAACATTTAAACTATGCTACTCACATAAAATACGCTCAATGGCTCGGGTTGATAATTTCGACTGTCAGTTTAGTGACTACACAATAGCAATTGTTTCAAAACAGCGACTGTCAGTTGAGTGACTACACAATAGCGATTGTTTCAAAACAGCAACTGTCACAACAACGATCACAAGATAGCGATTGTAATGAAAGAGCGATTGTCATAACATAACAGCAACTGCTCATTAAATAAATTTCAAGCCAAAAGGAAGAGGGCTAATAAAAAATTATAGTCCCGCCCACTAATTACGCGCTGAAGGCGGATCACTGTGTAGGAACAAATTAAGGAGAAAAGTTATTTTTAGTGCTATTTAGTCTGGTGTCACACTAGGGTCACATTATATTATATGAGAAAATATATTGCGGATTTTTCGGAAATTTTGAAAATAGTCGTGATTTATATGGTCTTACAATAATGTATTTCATTAATTTCACAAAATATTTAGTTAATTCCATTAAAACGTTAATAAAATTATTATTTCCTAGTTTGGTTTGTTAACAGTACGAAAAGGGAGAGTCTTAAAAGTCAAAATGTCATGCTGATTACGTCACCCTTGTGTAGTCGCTCAAATGACATTAGCTGTTTTGACAGTCGCTGTTTTGCCCAGTGGCTCCTGTGTAGTAGCTCAAGTGACAGTCGCTATCCAGCCCAGATGCCACGCTCAATATGTATACATACATTAAATTAATCAATCATACATTTCAAAGAGAATTACACAGTAAAAGAGAAAAATACTATAACTATTATTTCTCTATTTTATAATTTGATTGCCATGGGACACAAAGAATTTTCTTGTCTGTTTGTTTTTTTGTTTGGTGACTTGTATATATTTTTTGCAATGGTAAAATAATGAATTGTAGGTTAAGAGGGTGTTTTTGTGTTCAATATAATCTTAAGTAGTGTTTTCATATATGAGTGGTCCTTTTGACTAAGTGCCCTAGTGGTTCATGTGTACTATCATTTATTTTGCTAGATGTGTTTAAAGTTTTATTCATTTTTTTAAAATTATTAAGACTCAGGTTCCCAAATCAGGCAGAGACGTTAAAACTAAAATACTGCAGCTTTGAGCATGATAAAACCATGATAAGGCGTTTTTACTTACATTACTTCTGGTACATAGGCACACTTCTGTACCCATGGGCCGTTAAAGACTGATGAAGTGTGTAAGCCGCTGAGAGATTCACATCAAGAATACACCAGCGGGCAACGCATGGGGGACAGCCCTTGCTTTGCATCTGAGGTCTCATTGTACCGCCAAGATGCTCAGTGGAGATGAAGTTATTTGTGCAGCAGTCTCCGTCTCAAACCTGCCCTGGTGCCTGGGTGCTTAGACCCAATAGCAGCACCACTATTAAATGTAAACCAATGACATATTAGTTCAGTCGTTCAGTTTAATTTAATGCAATGTATGTTTTTTAAGGGGTGGTCAAGCGGCAGCGCGTTTGACTGGCATACCAAAGGTCCTGGGTTCAAATCCTGGTGAAGGCTATGATTTTTTCCAGGGTCTGGAGGGTGTCCCTAGTATACCGTAGCCACAGAAACTGGTGAATGCTGCTTCACTGGCCCTATGATCAATTTGGTCCGAAGGCTACTTTACTTTTTTTTTAATAACATTATTTAAAAACCATAACAAGATAGAAACTAAACTCAAGCCATGGATAAAAAGCATAGAATATAGAAATTGAATTCTGTATTCTTCTAATCACAAGTGACTACTAAAAATAGCATTAACTTTGAAAATCATTGAGCTCACATAAAAACCCATAAATTACATTTAAATTCAGACAACCACAATAGATAGTTAAGAATTCAATACATTATAAAAAAAAGGGTAATCATCATCATGAAATGAAAATTAAAACATAAATATGCTTAGACAGTAGTATATAATAAGACACAACCCAAAGTAATTCTGCTGCTAAATAAATTATTAGAAAAACAACAACAATCCTATAATTTGTAAAGACTGCTTTTACTATAATATTCAGTTCACATTGAATCATGTAATAAGATTTAATCTTTAAAACATGGTTCAAAGAAGGTGACAAGAATAGTCTTTAAAAAAAATGTTTTAAAATGTATGGAACATACAACACAAAATAACATTAATACACATAGCAACTTATAATAATGAGATGAATTATTATTTATAATGTGTGCATTTTATTATGTATAAAGTGATTGATGTCATTATTTATGCAATTTTGTAATGCTTTCTTTTTTTTTTCAAATCTTTACACTGTCACTGTATGAATGGTATTGCTTTGTTTATAGATCTTATGTTGAACTGTACACAAAGCTTTAACATAGTTTACTAGTACATTAAATATTCTTTTTTTTTTTTCATCTCTAGACAAGTGCTGAAAACACATCAACATTACCAAGCCCTGTCTCTATTCATCAGAGAAAAACAGTTCTAAACTATTTTGATGCAAATTCTAATAGTGCACTGCCCAGCTCACTGGGAGTCCTGCGATCTCAGAGTGAATCAGATCTACAGAACCACCTGCTTCCAGCAGGCTTCTCTGGGAAGTGCTCGCCAGTCTTCTACAGAGATCTAGCTCAGCTTTTCCAAGCCCACCCCTCCCAGCATTCACGGCTCTCAGCACAAGACTCTTTTTTGAAAGCCGTGAAGCGTGTGGGACCTACCAGCGATGATATTCTGTTCTCTCTTATGGGTCACCAGCCATCAGGTCGCTGCCATACAAGAGAGAGGGTAAAAGTAGATATTTTCACCAAGCCTAACTATCAGAGCCTTGTGGCTGCTAGGAAGCCTGCAGATTCTCTGGGACTGGAAAGTATTGTGATAAACAACATGGCTTTAAACTCAGGCACTGCTACATGTGATGACCACCAGACAGAGGAGCACATATGCTGCTACTGTTCATATGGGGGGAGCAGTGACGTACCCAAAGGTCAAGGCAATTCAAAACATGGACCCTCTCCTTCACAGCTGCATGATATCAAGGAAGATTTGGAGGAGCTGGTAACACACTTTCTCATATTTATGTTAAAATAAATAATGTTGTCTAATTCTCTCTTGTATCTGGTTGTAAGTTTGTATGTTATTTGTCATGCCATTTTTTTTAATGAAAGTATTTTGTAGTTGCCACATTGTTACTGCTATGTAAACATGTGTTATTTAAATGCAATTCTATGGGTTGTGACAGTTAATTATTGTCATGAAAGTTAAGACAGTAGTTTCAAGATATGAAGTTTGAAGCAGTACCGGTAGTTTATTGACAGAAAAGTTGAGCCAGTAGTAAGATATAACATTAGTTTAAAGACATTAATGCTGGGAAACACATTTTACTTTGAGGGCAGGTTAGTCCATACCTGCAAAAGTTTATAATTATCTAATATATAGTCTATACTATCATGGCCCTTCTCATAGATTGATATTTTATGGAGTTTTTACAATGATTTGTTGTATGTTCTTTGGCATGGTTTGTAGAATTCTCAGGCATTTCTTATTGATATTTGTAAACATACATAAATGCTAACATTTCTATAGCTTCTCATCTTCTCTGAACTCACAGGTTGACAGACTGTTCAAAGGGCAACACAAATATAGTATTTTGCATGGGGACATTGTGATGGAGAACAACTTATTTGGAGAAAACAGAACAACAGTGTAAGCTTTTAACACAATAACTCTTGACTCTTTATGTTGTCTCATGTTTAGCTTAAAATTATGACCAATACTAAGGCTGGCGATATTTATTGCATTTTGTAAAGAGAATACTGTAAAGTATCCCATTTAGACCAGGTTGGTTGCAAATGTAGCAGCTGATACACATTTCCATTGTATACAAATGGATTGTGTGGTCAGCATAATGCCCTGCAGTGTTTATCTTTCCTAACTAATGTCGGGTACCCATCAGAGATTCAGGAACACCCTTCAAACCCAGAAAAATTCCGGGTGTTAGTTGAATCTCTTTTTTTTTTGTACATTGATCTGAGCATACTGTCACCATTTGAATCTCTGTTTATTTGTACATTGATATGAGCATACTGTCGCTAGTTGCTGTTTATTTGTCCATTGATCTGAGCATACTGTCGCTAGTTGAATCTCTGTTTATTTGTACATTGATCTGAGCATACTGTCGCTAGTTGAATCTCTGTTTATTTGTACATTGATCTGAGCATACTGTCGCTAGTTGAATCTCTGTTTTTTTGTACAGGGATCTGAGCATACTGTCGCTAGTTGAATCTCTGTTTATTTGTACATTGATCTGAGCATACTGTCGCTAGTTGAATCTCTGTTTATTTGTACATTGATCTGAGCATACTGTCGCCAGTTGAATCTCTGTTTATTTTTACATTGATCTGAGTTCACTGTCGCCAGACCATGGATCCCATAAAGAGCTCAATGGGAAGGGGGCAAAAATTGACAGCATTCAAATATAAGTGGCAGCTTACCAGCTTCATGAAGCTTGCCAGATCACAAAATAGTTCTATAACTTTGATTACTTTTCATAGATTGATATTATTACCTGAACATTATGTACATGACTAATGACTTTATTATTTCCTACAGCGGTCTCCACAACTACAAAATAGAACTGTTTAGGCTTCGTCTTCAGATCAAATTCATGTTCTTTAGTACATCTATGGAAATTTTAAATGTGACAACTCTAGAGCAAACTGGTATCATTAGAATACACTGGAGACTCAAAGGTTTATTTCTTCACCATTTTATATTTGAACTTTTCCTTCTTTTTCTAAGTAATACATTTCCAATGATTTAAAATTCTTTGTTTCACAAGTCAATGTTAGATTGTTAAGTTTAATTTTAATACAGAAAAGTGGACAATTGAAAATATGTCTCTTATATTTTTGTGCAAGTTTTTTCTAACCAGAATATTTCAATTTGCTTTGTTTCAATACCCAGGTCTGCCATACTACCATGTCTACAAATTGTTATCAAGTAAAAAGTCTACGGCTTTTGAAGATTGGGAGTAAGTGATTTTATTGATATACAGTTAGCCCTTAGCCATGAGTGCTTGTGGCAAGCCAAAATTTGAAATTATTATGGTTAAACAATTTTTTTTTATGACATAGATTTGTAAAGTGAAATAATTGAATAAAATGTGGGACCAAACTAAAATTGAAACAAATAAGAGTAATGAGCCTTGCATGTATAGAACACAAGTGAAAAGAAATAGATGTAAATAATAGAGAATAAGAAATGCACTATCATGATAAATCAGTAGCCATAGGGTTAAATATTTCTCTTAGGGTATGATTGTAGATATATTTATTGAAAGAAAGATTAAAACCTGAGGTTCAACTTTTAACGACTTTGTTTAGGATGTAGGGTTCACCACACATTACTTAAATATGTTGGGAAAGTACCCACTTCTGTACCCATGCTTCTTAAGCTGGTGAAGTGTTAAGAGAACACATATTACATGTTCTATGGTTTACTTAAAAAAGATACAAAAATCTTATATAAAGTCATAGACTGTCTAAGACTATAATACACATGGACTGCTTGCTTTAGTATTTCTGCTATATGATAACTCGAAAGACTGCTTTTTGGAATTCCCGATTCGTATAATACTTTGCACTTCTGTTTATTGAATCGCTTTGATTTTCTCAATGAAAAATTTAAATCGTAAGTTCTATATAGCGGAAACATTTAAGAAGCAACAAGGTGCGTAGAAGTAATTGGTTGCACACGTAAAAAAAAGTACATATAAGCTCTAAAAATAGAGCAAGCGGTCCATCTTATTATAGTCTATGATAAAGTTTATATTGCCTGTTATGTTATTCAATCTTAAAGACTATTCAATTCTGAATAAAATTATATATAATACATGTATATACAACTGTATATTACATGTTCTATGGTTTACATAAATAAGAGTACCCATAAACTAGTTAATATTACACAGGTTTTTAAATCTTTTGTTTGGCCATTTCTGTTTATCTTTTGGTTTTGGTCGAAGGTGTAGAGAAACTTTCAGTTTCTGCCGAAAGTCAATTTATAACTTTTGGTATGGTTTTCATCCGAAAACATGCCCAATGGATCAACATATTCTGAAAGGGAAACTTTTACTTTTATTTTTTCACTTATTTCTTAGACTTTAATTTCACCCATGACCAATTTTTTTTTTTTTTTTCACAGTTGGCTGGAAGCTTTCTCTTATTTTCATATTGGTAAAGATGGCAAAGTGCACAAACATAGGATAGACAGAGTAAGATGTTTTCATATTACTGAATTCAGAAGTTTAATATTTTGTCAAACACATGGCAGAAAATAATGTCAGGGATGTTAATTGATAGATGAATAGATAATACCTGGTAATAGATGCTACCTGTGTGACATAAAATGAAACATGACTTGCCACTGGATGGGTTAAAAGTATCCATGAGCCATGAAGGGCAATGCGGATATTCACAAATGTTTTGCAACTCCATGGATTGGCACTAAAGTAGGCAAAAAGATACATTTTAAGTATTTGATGGAGGATTAATTCATTCATTTGGTAATAGAAAATCTAAAATCAAGGGACAAGTGACCAAAAGTTATGCACCATTAAATTGGCTAATGGCAGTTGTTTAGTTGTTCCTGACAAGAATATTTAAAAAGTACCGGTACCAATTTTATACCCATTGGTATTGCAACAGCAATGGATGAGTAAATATTAACCTAGAAACGCAAGAGGACAGAAGGGCAAAGAGTAGTAATAATACATAAGTCATTAAATTCTAATTTAGAAATACAACACAAAGACTCTCACAATGCTCAGATAAACATAAGAACAAAAACACTTTCCTTATCCCTTATGGGAGAACAAATGCATATAAGTACTCTTACTTCCTGAGTGGCACCTGGGATGGAATGGGTTGCCGTGCCTGAAAAAGCCAGGAAAACCAGTAACTTAACATCATTTAAAAGACTAATAGTAGAAATGTAGTACTAGACTCAAACCATGGATTACATAGGATGCAATAATCTTCTTTTTAGAAGGAGCACCTGTAATGTATAAGATAAGATGAAAAATTTAGCAAATGCATTGACAATGATTTAGCATAGAAGTCATTTAATGTTTAAATATATACAGTAAAATTTTGTTAACATTTCAATAATTTTTTAGAAGACATTTTACTTTATTTAATTAAATGATTACATTAGAAAACAAGTTTCAAAGTTAAGGAATTTAACATTTAAAATAAAACTTTTAAAAACAACAACGCTGTACTTCTTTTTTAAACACCCTTTTGTCTCAAATGAGAAATCAGCTTAGTCTGATCTATAAGAGTATACTTTTTTGTCTCTAATGAGAAATCAGCTTAGTCTGATCTATAAGAGTATACTTTTTTGTCTGTAATGAGAAATCAGCTTAGTCTGATCTATAAAAGTATACTTTTTTGTCTCTAATGAGAAATCAGCTTAGTCTGATCTATAAGAGTATACTTTTCTTTCTGTAATGAGAAATCAGCTTAGTCTGATCTATAAGAGTTTACTTTTTTGTCTCTAATGAGAAATCAGCTTAGTCTGATCTATAAGAGTATACTTTTCTGTCTGTAATGAGAAATCAGCTTAGTCTGATCTATAAGAGTATACTTTTCTGTCTGTAATGAGAAATCAGCTTAGTCTGCTCTATAAGAGTAAGAGTATACTTTTCTGTCTGTAATGAGAAATCAGCTTAGTCTGATCTATAAGAGTATACTTTTCTGTCTGTAATGAGAAATCAGCTTAGTCTGATCTATAAGAGTATACTTTTCTGTCTGTAATGAGAAATCAGCTTAGTCTGATCTATAAGAGTATACTTTTCTGTCTGTAATGAGAAATCAGCTTAGTCTGATCTATAAGAGTATACTTTTGTCTCAAATGAGAAATCAGCTTAGTCTGATCTATAAGAGTATACTTTTCCTTTAAAAAAAAATTTCTAATACTTTTTTCTAATTTTACTATATTTTTTTTCAGATGATGCCAGATAATGAAGGGGAAACAGACAAACTGAGAGATAAATTAAGAGGATTTCTGAACACAGCCAAGCCTTTAGTTAGTTAAACATAGTTTTTTATAGTAGTAATTCTGTTGTTCATTGGTATTTGTAGTAGTAATGCAATAGGTCAGTGGTATTTGAAGTAGACACTGTATTGGTCACGTGTTATAAGTTGCTTCCCCTTACTCTGTGTAAAATGAATTGTCATAAGTATCAGAAATACTTATATTGGAATACCTATCTATACATACACTTTTTGTATTGGTTTTTATTGAAAGAACCAAGTTTGTCTTTCTGGGAACATTTCTACAAGCTCTCTCCCCACTCCCTATTTATTATATTGGGTTGTTATTTACAAGAAACACATTGTGTATAGTTGACATGACATCAAGAGAAAAATTATGTATTTAAGGAAGAAAATTTGTTAGCTATTAAAGCATTCTGAGCATAATGAAAATATAATGTCAGATATAAAATGGATTGAAAATAAAATATAATTATCACTTTTTATTTTGCTTTTGATTTAAAAAAAAATAAAATAATTCCTTTTGTTGAAATTATTTTTTTTTAACATATATTAATGATATTATGTGTTCTGATTGTGTCTCGTGAACTATTATAAAATAATGAATAGTTTATTGTTAGACATTACAATGAAGTATAAGAAACAGTTCATATTGAGTGAAATAAATTGTAACAGTTACTTAGCTTTTCTTTGTCAAACGTAGTTAAAATTGAATTTAATACCATCGTTTATTTCTAAACAAATCGAAGTATATATTGAGACATTTTTGTATTTGATTTTGTATAAGTATAAATAATTTAAAGTACTCATCGGACTAATTTGATCAAAGGGCTGGTGAAGCAGCTTTCACTAATTTCTGTGGCCACGACAAATACTAGAGGATTGTGTGGCCAGCACAATGCCCAGTCTCCTTTACTTTACCCCAACTAACCAAAGTCAGGTACCCATTAGAGCTGGGTAAACTAAGGTACACCCTTGAGTCCTGGGAAAAAATTCCAGCTTCACTAAAATTTGAACTGTGCCCTATATCAAAATACCCTTGATCAGTATACCCTTGATCAGTATACCCAAGAGAAATTATTTGATAAAAAGAAATATATTTAAGATAAAGGTGTAACAATATTTCAGAATGCTAGTGTTTCCCTGTTTCTAATTGTCCTTGGAAAAAATTTAAGTCTCTTGAAATCATTAGCTTGGAAACATCAGACAGCGTTGAGAAGCTGATTGGGAATGCTAAGAATAATCTATGTCTTGAAGATCATCATCACTGGCTCCATAGTCTCGGAAAACGATTAGATTTTGCGCCTTTGTGATTTCACCAGCCTTGCAGCATTGGCTGTGTGTCTGTATAGACCTATCCTTAAGAGACAGGCTCTGTCGCATCTCTGGCACTTAAAAGCGGGACCGTTGGAGTTGGTCAGGGGCAGCCTATGTAATTTACTTTTCTTTGCTGCTCTTTAGACCTTCACAAAAAGGCGAAGTTTGTCCTCTGCAGCATTTGTACCGTGTGTAGGGTACTTCTCCAACAACTTTTGTTCTGAGCCAGGTTTTCCCAGTTTCCAACCTCTACATGTCTTGAAGATAGTTGTGTCTTAAAGTTAAAGCTACTTGGGAATGTTTGGGCTTATGGTGTTTTGAAGGAATGTTTTGAATAACAAGACAGTATATCTTGAAGCTAGTTTGGAATATTTGAAATAATTAGACAGTTTCTTGAAGCTAGTTTGAAATATTTGAAATAATTAGACAGTTTATTGAAGCTAGTTTGGAATATTTAAAATAATTAGACAGTATCTTGAAGCTATTTGGGAATATTTCAAAATATTTGAAATAATTAAACAGTTTCTTGAAGCTAGTTTAAAATATTTGAAATAATTAGACAGTATCTTGAAGCTATTTGGGAATATTTGAAATAATTAAACAGTTTCTTGAAGCTAGTTTGGAATATTTGAAATAATTAGACAGTTTCTTGAAGCTAGATGGGAATATTTAAAATAATTAGACAGTTTCTTGAAGCTAGATGGGAATATTTGAAATAATTAGACAGTTTCTTGAAGCTAGTTTGGAATATTTGAAATAATTAGACAGTTTCTTGAAGCTAGATGGGAATATTTGAAATAATTAGACAGTTTCTTGAAGCTAGATGGGAATATTTGAAATAATTAGACAGTTTCTTGAAGCTAGATGGGAATATTTGAAATAATTAGACAGTTTCTTGAAGCTAGATGGGAATATTTGAAATAATTAGACAGTTTCTTGAAGCTAGATGGGAATATTTGAAATAATTAGACAGTTTCTTGAAGCTAGATGGGAATATTTGAAATAGTTAGACAGTTTCTTGAAGCTAGTTGGGAATATTGGAAATAATTAGACAGTTTCTTGAAGCTAGATGGGAATATTTGAAATAATTTTACAGTTTCTTGAAGTTAGATGGGAATATTTGAAATAATTAGACAGTTTCTTGAAGCTAGATGGGAATATTTGAAATAATTAGACAGTTTCTTGAAGCTAGATGGGAATATTTGAAATAATTAGACAGTTTCTTGAAGTTAGATGGGAATATTTGAAATAATTAGACAGTTTCTTGAAGCTAGATGGGAATATTTGAAATAAACAGTTTCTTGAAGCTAGATGGGAATATTTGAAATAATTAGACAGTTTCTTGAAGCTAGTTGGGAATATTTGAAATAATTAGACAGTTTCTTGAAGCTAGATGGGAACATTTGAAATAATTAGACAGTGTCTTGAAGTTGAAGCTAGTTGGGAAAGCTTGGAATAATGCTTAATAGATTTAATTGTGGTAGATGTTTTTCTCTATTTTAGTTCAAACTGCCTTAAATGTATTTTGTTGTTAAAATGTTCTTTGTGTTATTAACAAATTTATAGCATCCAATTTCCAACTAATTGAACCATTGAAATTATCTTATCTTTGAAATTGATAGCTTGACATATTGCTTATAATAACTTATAACTAACTACTTTGGGTTTTAACCCTAGATTTAGTTTTGGGTAGATGTCACTTCCAAATATTTGCTCTCCTGCTTTGTTAGATTTAAAATAACCATAATTTGTATTCAAGTTTTTGAAATATTGTTTAATGTACAGAATTTTGAAATTTAAGATAAAAAAAATTTTTTTCCTGCAAGGTGTGCCTTTTTTCTTTTTCCTATTACTAGATAAAATATATTGGCTTTATTTTCTTTGTAATATATCAAACTTTGCTTTGATTAGCATTTATTTGCATCTTTAAATTATTATATACCGGTACATAAAATTCATCTACATTTTTCAGTTCCACTTTTTAAAATCAAAAGCCCACACTTGAATATAGTCTGCACATTTTAGAAGTCAATTTTTAAATTGAGTGGCAAAGTGGCAAGTTTACCAAAATGAAAAAAAAAAAGATTTTTTTTAAAGTTTCATGAAAAAAAAAATGAATGTAAAACAAAAACTTGTAATAATTATAACTTTTATGATCAAATTGACACAATAATCAGATGTGATTATGCTCTTACATTTTTTAGTCTACCACAATACGATTGTTGAAAAATCCTACAGAACTTGTATCATCTTGTCTATACCAAAGCCTAAAATCTGGTTATTTTTGCTTTGAAATTTAAATCTCTTTTACTTTGAATGCTAAAATCTAATTTAAAAAAAGCAGTGATTTCAAGCTAAAAATGTTAATATGCGGAGAGAATCGTAACAATGAATTGTAACAGAAACAAAGAAAAGTACAAAATTTAAACATTTGTATAAACAAAAAGAAAATTGAACTTAAACCAAAATACTAACAGTGTAGTAAGTAACAGCAATATAAGAATATCAATTGATCCTTTTTGCCATTCATCTAAACAAGATATCACAACATTCATCTAACTCTATTTTAAATATGTTCAAATATATTACTTCATAATCAAACAATTATAAACAAAAATAAACTCATGGCACCATATATATCATCTCATTTATATATTGCAAAAATGAAGAAAAGGAAGAAATAAAAGTGAGTGAATTGTTTAATGAACAGATAGAATAAGACACTTGGGTCAAAAACATCTATGCCAGTCAATTATGACATACTAAACAAGAGCTGCTTTATCTACAACAAGTTGAGGCATCAGTTTTGTGCCAAGAGCTGATTTACTTTATCTACAACAAGTTGAGGCATCAGTTCTGTGCCAAGAGCTGATTTATCTACAACAAGTTGAGGCATGGGTTTTGTGCCTACATTATACTAATATAGAATTATAGAAATCTCCAACTGTATAATGTGTACAAAGTCACTAAAAACAGCTGGTAAACTGGTTTCATCTGCCCCAACATAAACAAAATAATACCTAATGATTATAGGATCAATCATTTATGTTTCAACTTTTCTTTTTATACATTTTATGCATAAATCTTTTTTTTTTCAATTCAAAGGACAAAGTAAAGAATTTGATTGAAAATAAAGAAATAAGAATCTTTTGCTTTGAAGCCTCTATAAATAAATAAATACATCTATACAAAGTGTTACTACAGAATATCTTCAGATATATTGAATAGTTAAAAAGAAAATACTTAATAGAGATAATCTATAATCAACAGTTACATTTTGTTCAAAGACTTTCTGCTACACAACAAAAAACTACTCAGCACCAAGATAAACACAACATTAACAACCAATGCCATTTTTGTTATATAGGAAGCTATAAAAGTGATAAATGCCAACTAACAACACAATTTAATCCTCATAATGTGAGAGTTTTATTAACATATATCTTTTTCAAAATATAACAATGCCACCTAATACTAATATATTGAATGACACATCAAAGCATAAAAGTCATATCAGATGTGTACAATCTAGTATTTCACTTCTATTGGCTCAAAGAAAACGTTCTACATACTGGTATATAGGTTGATTTATTCAAAGGCACACAATTGGTACTAGTGGAACACTGCTGGAAGGACCACTAGATACATTTGTTTACATGAAGCTTATGACCAAAGAGTTAACAATATTTGGCCATGGATTGTGTTGAACAGTCAAGAGACCTTGATTAAATTATACTGGCCTAAATTTAATATATAAATATCACTAACTTTATATCATAATAAATTTGCAATTACAAATATTTCACAACATTTTCAAAGTCAATCTCTTCATAACCAAAAAATAATATATAAAAACATATTCAGTGTTGAAAAAAACAATAAACATTACAGCTCTATAAAAACAAACAACTGATATTGAAAGATATTTTAGAGAAAGAAAAAAAAAGACTTTTGTTTATCAGGATGAGCTAAATTACATAAATGCAGCCAATCAATGAGATAAATTTCTAATAACAAAAATATTTGAATTTCAGCAAATGAAAAGAAAAACAAAAATGTGAACTGAAATATGAGTTAAACAATTCAGAATAATAAAGACTATTTTCACAAAGTCCTTTCTTTTTATTTTTACCTTTTATAAATTATAGTGCTAATATCTGACGGTATAAAAACAGCTAAGTTTTGATCAAACTTTTGAAACCAAGTGTTGTGTTGCATAAGTTTATGTAAGGCCCTTCATGACCAAGCAGCATAAATGGTCACTTAAAGGCCTTTTCATGATCTAATGAAGGGGCATGAAACTGACACAGATAGCCCATTACTATACTGATTAGCTGATGAATCCACAATTACTAAAGAATATATGTTTCATTAGCTGGGAGATAGGAACATCACGTCTATAACCATAAAAGACGTATATGATGCAGGATTTTCTTTATATAAATCTTCATTAAAGGCAAGAAGAAATAGAATAAGCTAATATGTTGGTCATTGTTGGCTTTCATCAAATATTTAAAAAAAATTGTTATTGATGTTATTGAAATAAACATATTTATTCAAATTACATTTACCAATTTACTTAATGTCAATTAGCCTTAAAGTCACAGAAAACGGTAATAGCCAAATGAAATATATTCAAAATTTCAGTTACTTGTAAGTCATTTTGATTCTTGAAGTTTTCAACATTTCATAACACTTGTTTTATAACAACTTTTTCACATCAGACAGAGAAAAGCTTGATGCTTCACAACAGTTTGACAAGATACATCTTTCAATGAATATATTCTTATATTTTAAAGGCTGTATGTTGTCTAAAAAACACTGAGTTGAACTCCATCAATACTAAAAATGAATGTGGTTTTAAAAGGACTAAATAGTAGATATAGATGATAACTTTTTTCTAAGGCTTGAGAACTGTGTTACCCTGATCTTTTTTTCTCTCTCCGAACATTTCTCTGATCTAACAAATACTATACATAAGAAAAAATACCGCGTCAAACGTGGATTTTGTAAAAAGGTAATGAGATAATCAGAGGTTAAAGTTAAGCTACACAATGCATGGCTTATTGGTGAATGGTGAGGGATTGGGAGGATCAGTCCAAATTATAACACATGAAGATAGATTTCTCAGTATATTGCAGTATATTAATACAATCAAATTACAAAACGTATTGTTTTTACATTTGTATTTACTCATAGCTGTCACTCCCTGTAGTGAATCCATCAGACTCAAGAGTGAAGAAATGGCTAAATGCTATCTACATCCATGTGGATGCTATTAATACCACTTTCTAGGTCTCTGTTATCTGGTGCTCTGGTGGACTGGTCAGCAGGCACCTGTCCAGCCTCCCCGGTTTCATACTCCATGGACTGGACAGGTTGGGGTGATGATTCTGGAGACTGAGGCACTTGGGGCACAGACATCAACGGAACATTTTCACCGGATTCAGAAGAAGCGGCCATTCTTGGCTGGACGGCGGCCACGGGATATACAGAGGACAGCCTCGAGCTCGCAGCCCGCCTCTCCGGCAAGGGGTTGTGCCCCAGGGGCCTGTTGCCACCAGGAAAGGCTGCCACGGCACCGATGAGATGGACTGGGTGAAGTGGGCTGGTTGAGGCTGCCTCAGGGGTTGCTGCTGGTGTGTGGGTGTGAGGCATGACGGGCTGGGAAGGGATTTTGTCAACTTTGCCACTGTCAATGTGAAAGGCTGGAGCAACCCAGGCGCCACATGGACACTTTTCACCTACAGGAAACATAGACAACATTTAGGCAAATTAAAACATGACCTATGAAAACTACAACTTTAATAAACAAACCTCATTAGTTTTTATGTTTATACAAGAGAAATGTTAGTTACCCATTATCACACGAGGAGATGTAATTGAGTATTACACACTTGGCTTGTTGTCTAGTAAGAGTACCACAGCTATCTCTAAGCTCTTGCTAATTTTTATTTGATTCGCCGTTATTGATGCAACATAACAATACAAACACTGTACGTGATTCACAAAGACTCAGATTTGGTTGGTATATCAATCCATATATATATATATGAAATATGATAAGTTTATTTATAAAGTAAATGCTAAGAAACAGGATAATAAAGTCACAAAATATCCAAAGCACATAATAATATGGAAACAAGATGATGTGAATCTATTCTATCCCCGCATCAGTTCTATCCTTTCTATTCTATGTCCTATAGGTCCTCTAGATCCCATAGGTCCTATGTTCTATTCTATGTCCTATAGGTCCTCTAGATCCCATAGGTTCTATGTTCTATTCTATGTCCTATAGGTCCTCTAGATCCCATAGGTCCTATGTTCTATTCTATGTCCTATAGGGCCTCTAGATCCCATAGGTTCTATGTTCTATTCTATGTCCTATAGGTCCTCTAGATCCCATAGGTTCTATGTTCTATTCTATGTCCTATAGGTCCTCTAGATCCCATAGGTTCTATGTTCTATTCTATGTCCTATAGGTCCTCTAGATCCCATAGGTTCTATGTTATATTCTATGTCCTATAGGTCCTCTAGATCCCATAGGTCCTATGTTCTATTCTATGTCCTATAGGGCCTCTAGATCCCATAGGTTCTATGTTCTATTCTATGTCCTATAGGTCCTCTAGATCCCATAGGTTCTATGTTCTATTCTATGTCCTATAGGTCCTCTAGATCCCATAGGTTCTATGTTCTATTCTATGTCCTATAGGTCCTCTAGATCCCATAGGTCCTATGTTCTATTCTATGTCCTATAGGTCCTATAGATCCCATAGGTCCTATGTTCTATTCTATGTCCACAGCAGTTCTATCCCCGCATTTCCCTGGCACTATTTAGACTGCGATATACAGAGCGGCTATCTGCTATACGTTCAGGATTGCACTCTGAAGTTTTTAAAGTTCATTTCTGGCCTCTTTCACCCTAAGTCGATTCTGGTTGGTTGTCCTAACATCACGTGACCAGGTTGAGGGTGGGGGATTTTAATCAACATTGCAATAATTAATATTTGGGGAAAGTTCACGAAAACATAGAGACATTAATCTCAGATAAAGTTTTGAGAGGCACCGAAAACAATTTCCAGGTGAAAACTTACAATAACAGAATCGTGTAGTGCCAGACAACTGGGCGACCTGAACATCCCAGTGATAACCAGGATACAATTAGAAGGTATCTACTACAAACACACTCTAACAAGATTGCTAAGTTGCGAGGGTGTGTGGGTGACATGGGGAACGACATAGTATTTCTAACCATCTCTTACAAACAACAATTGCTTTAGCAAGGGCGCAACTCTAGTTGGGGAAGTCTTGTCTTAAAGCAACATGTCACATGGGGGTGTCACATGGGGTGGGGCGCAACTGTAAATATAAGGGTAGGTGGGGGAGTCTGATTCCTCTACCAGCCATCCCCTTTGATTAAAAATAAACTCAACACGTTCTAACAACAAGTAATAGCAAGATCTTGTAAATGAAATGAGGTTAATTGTTGCGACAATATTCTTCTTTAACAAGTTTAGTTTGGACTTTAATATAGCTAGTATTCTTTAGTTAAAGCCATGTAACATCGTTACAAGAAGAATATAATTCTTAAGCGATAGCAAACTTGTGGTTTTTTAAAAATCATGGGTCACCGGGCAATTGTACCGACTTCCAGTCTTTGTCCTTATCAATATTGGGGCACTGTTGCATGTTTGCAGCATGTATGTTTTCCATTCTAAATTTCTAGGATTGGAATACAGCTAAAAACTCGATGGTGATTACCCAACTCTGACAACTGACATTAGTTGGGGAATATAAAGGTAGCTGGCCATTGCACTGGCCACACAGTGCCAATGTAGTCTGACAACAACAAAAAGCTAGCAACACTGTATGTATTGAATACTCTACTTATTACATACAAAATAAAGCCATAGAGTATTAAAGGAATAATAAAAATAATAATTCAGACAATTTCTATAATACATCTCTGAAAGCATATTCAATGCACTCTCCTTCCACAATTAGGTTGCTTATGTTGGGGTGGTGGTCCTTAAAATCTTCTTAAAGAACTATTTTGACTCAAATTCCAAAGTTTCCATTGTATACCACAGGCACAGCCAATTTAAATTAGATCACTTCAAAGGACCCCTTTTTGTGCCCAGCGACACTGGCCCTTACTGAAGTGTGTGATAACACATGCTTTGTAATAAATTTCTAATGAGACAACAAAAAAAAACAACAACACAAGAATGTGAGACTCTGTACTCTCACAATTAAATTTGACATGGTAAAATTACATTTGGCATCAACCAGGTCAGATTTTAAAATTGTACTATCAGCGAAAGCCTTGACATTTCAGTTAACCTTTGGGGTTAAAATGAAGTCCAAGTAGTCGACGCTTATAAAATCAATGAGACTTTCTAAAACAAGATACAAAATACATGAACAATGTATAGTTCTTTTTCACACAACCAAACTGGACAAGATCTCTATTAGATATAGGTCATGGTGGTCACTCTGCTAACATACTAAGGGTTACTAATCCGGGCCCAGAAGATGTCCTTGAATCTACCCAGCTAGGATAGGTACCTGACAATAGTTGGGTAAAAGTCAAGATGGCTAGGCATTGTGTTGGCCACACAATCCTTAGTATGATATGGCCTTGGAAACTTGAAAATGCCGACAGATATAGATCAATTTGTTTGAAGGGGATACTTTAAACTATTGGATAACTAAAGCTACAAGGCAATAAACTAAATGCAACTTACCAAACCATACATAAGATCCAATTTTTATATCACACTTTGGACAATTCAACTTTAAAATAGAGAAGAAAAAAATAGTTACATTAGATGCTTGTGTACAAAGAAAATGTAACTTTTGAGTGCAATAAATCAATTTAGGACATTGTTTTTCTTTTAAACAGGTTGCAAAGCTATTGGCTCCCATGCAGTCATTGGCAAACAAATGTATGTCTTTTTAAGCTGTTTGTGTTAAAGACGGCAATGGTAGGTTGGGGGGGGGGGGGGGAGAACTGATGTCTAGGTTTGAATAGCTTGGGACATTTTAGTTGGATATGGTCTGAATAGCTTGGGACATTTTAGTTGGATATGGTTTGAATAGCTTGGGACATTTTAGTTGGATATGGTCTGAATAGCTTGGGACATTTTAGTTGGATATGGTCTGAATAGCTTGGGACATTTTAGTTGGATATGGTCTGAATAACTTGGGACATTTTAGTTGGATATGGTCTGAATAGCTTGGGACATTTTAGTTGGATATGGTTTGAATAGCTTGGGACATTTTAGTTGGATATGGTTTGAATAGCTTGGGACATTTTAGTTAGATATGGTCTGAATAGCTTGGGACATTTTAGTTAGATATGGTTTACTGTTTGCAATAGGTTGAGTGTGATGGGTTTACATCTGAATTGAGTGTTCTGTTCAGCTGGAATATTAGTCAAAGTTCTTTGCTGGGTATGTTTATTTCTTTGTACATTTTTTTATTCCAGTTTTCTCTTGTACCCATTAATTTAACCATTTATCTTTGAAGTTGTTTTATGTTTACACCCTATCTGGGCAAATGTTCAGTTATCCATAAGTCAGGTAAACTAGCACTAACGGTTAAACTACACATTGCCCAGCAGTCAATGAATACTATTCTATTAAAATTAGCACTGATCCATAGATAAGTCACTCTGCATTAAAAAGCAAATTTTGCAATTGAAATTTCTCAATATATACAAAAATGTTTGATAAGGTTTTTCTCTAATAAAAACAAACAAAATCGAACCAAAGTTACCTTGCCCTGGACAATGTTAATTTTTCCTTTCATCCAGGTGAGTGGATCCACAAACAGTGATCTCTGGCAGACTGAATCGCTGCCAACAAAGTTTGTGTCATGTTTACTGGCAGGCTGTTTGCTCCTCCAGTCAAAGGCAGACTCACCTTGACCTACATTGTGTGATGTCAGCGCACCATCATGGAACAGAAACATTCTGAGCAGAGTGGAGAGGAGAAAGAAAAAATGATTAAAGTAAAATCAGCTACAAACTACAATGTTAAATAAAGTGGTCTGTTGTGACATCAGCTTGTGTTGCACATGTGACATCAGCTTGTGTGGTACATGTGACATCACCTTGTGTGGTACATTTGACATCAGCTTGTGTGGTACATTTGACATCACCTTGTGTGGTACACTTAACTTCAGCTTGTGTTGTACATTTGACATCAGCTTGTGTGGTACACTTGACTTCAGCTTGTGTTGTACATTTGACATCAGCTTGTGTGGTACACTTGACTTCAGCTTGTGTGGTACATTTGACATCAGCTTGTGTGGTACATTTGACATCAGCTTGTGTGGTACACTTGACTTCAGCTTGTGTGGTATTACTTGCTTATTTTTAACAAAACAAATATACATTTTCCTGTTCTTTGAAAAAAGGAATTGTTGAAAGATTATTAAAATTAATAGCTTGACTTTGGTCTATACAAAAAATGTTTTGTACCCTATTTCTTTTTTTTTTAAAGCAAGAAAAAAACATGGAAATGGACTAGACTAGACAAAAAGTTATCTATGAAAGTACAAACCAAGCAGAATAAGAAAGTATGTATGTGCCAATAAGAAAGTATGTATGTGCCAATAAGAAAGTATGTATGTGCCAATAAGAAAGTATGTATGTGCCAATAAGAAAGTATGTATGTGCCAATAAGAAAGTATGTATGTGCCAATAAGAAAGTATGTATGTGCCAATAAGAAAGTATGTATGTGCCAATAAGAAAGTATGTATGTGCCAATAAGAAAGTATGTATGTGCCAATAAGAAAGTATGTATGTGCCAATCTTATCTAATCATGACAGTTTGGGTGAACATTCCCTCTTACTCTTAGTCAGATAAACTTTTATTTGATTAGCTAAAGCATCTACATTCTGAAGTCAATTGAACATCTCAAGTAATATAACTGAAAGAGAATGGGTTTACTCACCTACATTTACGACACTTATAATAAGCATCATTCCCTTTGGCAGAATAATCAGGCTGTACATAAACTTCAGATGGAATTTCTGGATCACCTGCAATTGTAAAATAGAACCTTACAGTAAATATACATTTTCTAGGCATCTGAGGAAAAGAAACTTATTGCTTCAACTTATTTTCATTTTGTGTAAAATGTCACAGTGGGGAAATTATGTCAAGTATCACAGTGGGGAAATTATGTCAAGTAACACAGTGAGGAAACTATGTCAAGTATCACAGTGAGGAAACTATGTCAAGTATCACAGTGAGGAAATTATGTCCAGTCACGTTTCAATACTATCTAATTTTGTGTCTCTGCTTTACTATCCGATATATTCATTAGCTTACAGAAAAAGTTCATAACATTTAAACAAAAAAATCATGAATTAGAATATTTCTTTAGCTCTAAACTTCATTCAGTATAATGATGGCTATTTGTTTAACATGTCTCTCCATGCTATTGCATTCAGCATGCTCAGTGTGCTCTATTTACAAATTTATTGATTTCATCTTGAATATCTCCTCAACGTATTAAAAAAATGACATGAATATTTTTGTGTCCATGTAACAATGACTGAAAATTTCATCCTAATTTTTATTTTGTATTCCTTTCTCTATACATCATTAATACATTGGACAAATTTACCTTGAGAAAACTGACCACATTTGAATCTAATAGCAAGTTTGTTGAGCTGAAAGGCCCTGTACTCTGGATGCGACTTGTCAATTCTACAACCCATGTTTTCAAAGAGCTGCAGTTGTTCTTGGAATCCATCATTTGGCCTATTGAAATTAGTCTCAAGCAAGTTAAATACAAATGATGAAATGCATATTTATTACTATAGCAACACAAAAAGAAAGAATTTAAATAATGAACTTCTAAAACTAAATTGTTTTAAGGGCTATTGAACTGTCAAAATAAAAAAACAATATCCAAATCAATTTAATGTTTAGTTTCAAGGGATTGGTGGGAATTAACAAAAAACTGGTTGTGAAATGCCCTTGTTAGTGAACCAATGCAGTTACAAGTAAATTATTTTGTTAGACAAGTGAAAGTGATACGTGGCTCTTTAAAGATTGAACATCACTAACCTACACAATCAGTTCAGTTCAACACAATGTATGGAAGCATGGTGGCCAGTGCTGTTGGCTGGCGTACCCAAAGTCCTGAGCTTGAAGGCTAGGATTTGTTCAAGGCTCTGGAGGGTGTCCCTGAGTCTACCCAGCTCTGATGGGTACCTGACCTTAGTAGGGGTAAAGTAAAGGCAGCCGGGCAATGTGCTGGCCACATAATCCTCTAGTATTTGCTGTGGCTAGAAAAACTGGCAAATGCTGCTTCACCGACCCCATGGATCAATTTTGTCCTATGGGGAACTTTACTTATGCATTTAAATAGGTCTCTGTGACTATAAATTGTGTAGCTATAAATTAGCTATCTAACAAAACAAACACTAGTACCTTATAAAACTTCGAGCTGCAGCAATGAGTTCCAAAGCTTTGTCTTTTGTAAGTAAATGTTTATGCATTATGTAGGAAGCCACAATTGTGGAACTTCTTGATATGCCAGCTTGACTGTAACACAGAAAATAAATGAAATTAATATAATGAAATGGTTATCTTCATTAAAAAAAAGAAACATACAATGATGACAATGCAAGTACAAAAAAATTCATACCAATGGACTAGGACAGCTCCTCCACTTTCTCTGGCCTCGTCAATGAATACATAACATTCAGGAAATAAGTCCAGTAAGTCGAAGTCATACAGGTCCAGTGCAAACACATGTTTGCATGTGTATTTGCTCGTCAGAATCTCCGGTAAAGGCTTCTCGTCTACTGACAAAATATGGGTTATGTTTTTTACCTGCAGGTCATTTTCATTCAGAGCTGCCATAACTCCGCCCAGGTACAGTCCTTCGAAAATACAGTCTGATGTCTCCATGGCAGACAGAGCTCATGAAACCCAGAATAGAAAGTCTTAAAACTTCTAAACTTGAAAGTTTCTTCTGCCAGAAGTTCTGGTTAGTTCCAGGTTAGCCTAGTTCTTTGTGCAGCCTGAGATAAAATATAATAATATACATTTTCATTACTATTTAATAACTAAGTATAAATCAATAAATAAGCCTACTATAATTATAATTAGACCTATTCATCAAATTTAATATACTATATTCATGTTTATAAATCAATGACCAGTCATCTCTCCAATCAATGCTATCTTTTATATTAGTAAATTAATAAGTAAACACAATGTATAGCTATCGTATATTATTTTTATATATAGTGCTGTTTAACAAATAAAATTGGGCTACGGCTATTAAGCTAAGACTTACTAATGTACAATGTCTATGACTTAGGACTTAGATTTAGATTAAAGGCTAAGTTTTTATTTATATAAAATAAAAAGTTTACTAAGGTATCACTATAAAAATGACAGATTATTTATTTTTATAAATTCAAAGTCATAGACTACAAATAGGGTCCTAATCATGCATAATTGAATATAAATGATTGTGAAATTTGTTATGTGCAATTATATTTTAAAATATTTATTAAGCCTGTCTGACCTGTCTATGTCACTATCTCTGCATAGCCATAGCCTACTGCATGAAAGAATGTGAATTTGAGATTTAAAAATTATATTATCATGAGTCATGAATGAATGAATGATTTTAATGAGAAAGTATAAATAAAAAAATAAATTGTAATATAATATATTTTGTTGTATGTCGATCATATTCAACATAAAAAATGATGGTCCAAAATGATATTTATTTTAATTATGTAGGCTATATTGATTATTATTATATTATTATATTAGGCTATTCATATAAATTATATAAATATAATAAAAATATTGAATTGAGACTGAATAGTGAATTGAATAGTATAATATACTATATATAGTGATTATATAGTATAGTCTATAGTAGGCCTACTAATTACTACTATAGTCCTAGACCTACTCCTAGTCCCAATAGTCAATAGACGCCAAATGCACGTAGTTTACACTGCATAATATTATAAATCTATAAAATGATGAAGAACTTACATAGCAATGAGAATAAAACGACCTAAATATTAAATGTATCAATTAACAAAGTCCAGGGCAAAACTAATGGTTTTTATGGGCTTTTGTTTACCTTCTTTTTATATACACATGCTTTTGCGTGAATGTGTGTACTTCATGTAACGTTTTAATTCGGATAATAAGTCTCCCACTCTTTCGCTCTTTTGTGTTTCCTTTCATCATTTCATTTGCTTCTATTTCTATTCGCTTGGCACTTCTGTTACCTGTACCCAATCCCATAAGCCTCAAAGTTGGCGAAGTGTGTAAACCGCCGATATGTACGATCACATTAAGATTACACAGGCGGGCGAACACATGATGGGGGGGGGGGGGGGCAGCCTCCGCTGCGGGTCCGATACTAAGGCCATGTGGTCTCGGTTGGGAGGAAGCAATGGACGCATCAGTCCAGTCTCACGAACCACCCGCGTGCATGCACCTACAATATGATTTGTGCTACCGGACGACATTGCAGGTATACGGGCAAACCACGATAATGATCCATGGGGAGCCGCAGTGAACACCAATTGCTGGGCTGCGGAAACATTCCCAGTCACATGGCACGCATGATCTTGGAGGATTTTAATTTTATCAATCATAGACAGGCACCTCGAACTGAAAATATCTGCAAGAGATGGTATTTCTGTCTATGTAGTACGAGAGGCTGTGTTTATTAGGCGGTCTATCCGGTGTTTGTTCAATGTGGTGGTATTACCATACCAGCAGGTGATTGCGAAGGTTATGATGTTAGCAACAGTCGCTGAGTAAAAGTGATTCATAATGGTTTTCTCTATTTGAAATGTTTTTAGGAGTAATAATAAATTATGTTATTATCTTGGAATTCTCATATTGATGAAGTTTTTAAAAAAAATCTAACAAAACATTATGATTCATAAAAAGGAAGTTTTACAAATGTAATAAGAATATAAATATAAAACTAAAATGCTATCTCACATTAGTTAGGTCTATACTAGAATATGTATCATCTGTATAGGACCCATCAACTAAAAAAAATATTAATAAATTATAACAAATTCAGAAAAGAGACGCATGCAGGTTCATAACTAGCGTATATTCCCAACTAACAAGAGTAACACCATTAGTCAAATCACTAAACCTAGAAACACTAGAGGACATAAGGGCAAAGAATAAAGTAGTAATAATATATAAGGCATTAAAGTCAAATTTAGAAATACAACCCAGTAACAACGTGTTGCAATGCTCAAATAAACATTAAGACAAAAACACTTTCCTTATTCATTCCTTATGCGAGAACAAATACATATAAGTACTCCTTCTTCCCGAGTGCCATTCGGGCATGGAATGGGTTGCCTGAACAAACCAGGAAAACTAGTAACTTAACATCATTTAAAACATTAATAAAAATGCAAGACTAGACTCGGACCACGGATGAACGTAGGACACAAAAACCTTCTTTATAGAAGGAGCATCTGTAATGTATAAGATAAGATAAGGAAGTAAGAATAGGCTACTTATATAAACTTATATATAATATTCCTTATGTATTATTACTACTTTACTCTTTGCCCTTCTGTCCTCTAGTGTTTCTAGGTTTAGTGATTTTACTAATGGTGTTACTCTTGTTAATTGGGAATATTCACATGAACCTTGCAGCTCTTTTTTTGAATTTGTTCTAATTTTTTAATGTTTTCCTTAGTTGATGGGTCCCATAAAGATGCTGCATATTCTAGTATAGGCCTAACTAATGTGAGATAGCATTTTAGTGTTATATTCTTATTACATTTGTAAAATTTTCTTTTTATGAATCCTAAAGTTTTGTTTGATTTTTTTATTACTTAATCAATATGAGGGTTCCAAGATAACTTATCATTTATTATTACTCCCAGATACTTAGCATTGTTAGTTTGAGTTAGTTCTTTACCATGAATGAAGTAGTTTGCTATTATTTGTTTCTTTTTCTTGGATACCCTTATTAGTTGGCATTTTTCTGGGTGAAAAGACATACTCCAGTTTGATTCCCATTTTTGTAGTTCATCTAGGTCTTTTTGTAAAAGTTCACTATCGTTTCCTGTCTTTATTATTCTATAAATTATGCAATCATCGGCAAATAATCTTACTTTTGTTCCTGTGTTGATGCAGTTTGGCAGATCATTAATGTAAATTAGAAATAGTAGGGGCCCTAGAACAGTTCCTTGTGGAACTCTTGAGTTCCTGAGTGGCAGCCGGACATGGAATGGGATAAAATACAGTTGTTAATATCACTCTAATTCCAGACATCAAAAGACATAGGTACATTATATTAAATTGATCAAGTAGTAATAATTTAAAATCTGATTTTAGGCTCTTTAAAATAAAAAAGATCACTGACTCTTCATGCGATGAATGTTTAGATAAAGACACAGAGTGATGACTACACAATTTCTGGTCATGTAATTCTTATTCCAATATTTTATTTTAATATAATTCAAGTAGATTTTGAACCAATTAGTAAAACAAACATTAGACCATTTGTAATGTAGTTTGTTATAGTAAACTTAAATAGCTTAAATATGTGGTTTTGTTTTCATTTTATTTAGAATGTGTTAAAAATGTATTTAGGCGTATTGGCAGTTACACTACATTCACTACATGTATTTTGTTTACTTAAAAATGTATGCATTAATAAATATTTTTATTAATCCTTTTAGAAACATGGATGGAGATGGTGTGTTTTTGTTTTCATTTAATTTAGAATGTGCTAGATATGTAGTTATTAGCAGTCGCAATACACATATTTTCTTTGCTTAAAAATGTATGCATTAATGAATATTATTATCCATTGCCTTAGAAACGGATGGAAACGGTGTGGTTTTGTTTTCATTTAATTTAGAATGTGCTAGATATGTAGTTAATATTATTAGCAGTCGCAATACACGTATTTTGTTTACTTTAAAATGTATGCATTAATGAATATTATTATCCATTGCCTTAGAAACGGATGGAAACTTAGTGGTTTGGTTTTCATTTAATTTAGAATATTATAGATATGTAATTATTATATTATATATTATATTGTAATTATCTTGAAGAACATAGTTATAGAATGAAGGCAAGACAACCCTGGGGTCAACGCTGCATAAAGATGAACTGGACAAGAACTCAAGCGACAGAGGAAAAACAAAAATGGATGGAAATTGTAAGGTTTTGTTTTTATTTAATTTAGAATGTGTTAGAAATATATAATATTATTTTTCTCCTACATGTGTTTTAATATTTCTTTTCTACATGTAGGGCCTACTTTATTATTACTTTTCTCCTACATGTGTTTTAATATTACTTTTCTCCTACATGTGTTTTAATATTACTTTTCAACTATATGGGTTGTAATATTACTTTTCTACTACATGTTTTAATATTACATTTCCTACATTTTAATATTCCTTTTCTTCTATATTGATTTTAATATTACTTTTCTCTTACATGTTTTAATATTACTTTTCTCCTACAGATATTTTAGTATTACTTTTCTTCTATATGTGTTGTAATATTACTTTTCTCCTTTATGGTTTATTTTATTACATTTTGTTGCTGTGAGTGTAGTGTTAAACTAAAAGGTCTGCCTCTATGTGGTAATTACTTTATGTTATAAAGGATAATTAATTTTCATGGCAGCTGTATAGGTATACTTAATGCTTGTTTTTGTTAGTAATTAGCATGTGTCATGTTTGTTGTTTTCTACTTGTTGTATTTTGAAATAATATTTTCTACTAATACTACTAACGTCTAGAAGTCGTAGGTAGACAAATTATAGCTTTAGATAAACTGAAAATAGCTGTAGGTGAATAGAAAATAGTCGCACATAAATAGTATATTTTCTCCGAATGTTTTTTTTACTAACATGCAGTAGAACCTAAGTTTTCATTTACAAAAAAAGAAAAAAAAAAATTAAGTTTTAATTACCCAAATTAAATATCTAAGAATGTTTATAGCATAATCCTAGTTTAAAATATAAGGACACTATTACATTTTTACTGCACTGGCTAAATGAAAATAACTATTGAATCAGACTAATTCTAATTTTTAAATTTTAAAAATTCAAAATGTAAATATTTAAATAAAGCTATTACTATTATAACTCTATCTACATATTTTTTGTCTTTAGAATTTATGAGTAATTGAAATATACATGCAAGAAATACATTTAATTTATGAGTAATTGAAATATACATGCAAGAAATACATTTAATTTATGAGTAATTGAAATATACATGTAAGAAATACATTTAATTTATGAGTAATTGAAATATACATGCAAGAAATACATTTAATTTATGAGTAATTGAAATATACATGTAAGAAATACATTTAATTTATGAGTAATTGAAATATACATGCAAGAAATACATTTAATTTATGAGTAATTGAAATATACATGCAAGAAATACATTTAATTTATGAGTAATTGAAATATACATGCAAGAAATACATTTAATTTATGAATAATTGAAATATACATGCAAGAAATACATTTAATTTATGAGTAATTGAAATATACATGCAAGAAATACATTTAATTTATGAGTAATTGAAATATACATGTAAGAAATACATTTAATTTATGAGTAATTGAAATATACATGCAAGAAATACATTTAATTTATGAGTAATTGAAATATACATGCAAGAAATACATTTAATTTATGAGTAATTGAAATATACATGCAAGAAATACATTTAATTTATGAGTAATTGAAATATACATGCAAGAAATACATTTAATTTATGAGTAATTGAAATATACATGCAAGAAATACATTTAATTTATGAGTAATTGAAATATACATGCAAGAAATACATTTAATTTATGAGTAATTGAAATATACATGCAAGAAATACATTTAATTTATGAGTAATTGAAATATACATGCAAGAAATACATTTAATTTATGAGTAATTGAAATATACATGCAAGAAATACATTTAATTTATGAGTAATTGAAATATACATGCAAGAAATACATTTAATTTATGAGTAATTGAAATATACATGCAAGAAATACATTTAATTTATGAGTAATTGAAATATACATGCAAGAAATACATTTAATTTATGAGTAATTGAAATATACATGCAAGAAATACATTTAATTTATGAGTAATTGAAATATACATGCAAGAAATACATTTAATTTATGAGTAATTGAAATATACATGCAAGAAATACATTTAATTTATGAGTAATTGAAATATACATGCAAGAAATACATTTAATTTATGAGTAATTGAAATATACATGCAAGAAATACATTTAATTTATGAGTAATTGAAATATACATGCAAGAAATACATTTAATTTATGAGTAATTGAAATATACATGCAAGAAATACATTTAATTTATGAGTAATTGAAATATACATGCAAGAAATACATTTAATTTATGAGTAATTGAAATATACATGCAAGAAATACATTTAATTTATGAGTAATTGAAATATACATGCAAGAAATACATTTAATTTATGAGTAATTGAAATATACATGCAAGAAATACATTTAATTTATGAGTAATTGAAATATACATGCAAGAAATACATTTAATTTATGAGTAATTGAAATATACATGCAAGAAATACATTTAATTTATGAGTAATTGAAATATACATGCAAGAAATACATTTAATTTATGAGTAATTGAAATATACATGCAAGAAATACATTTAATTTATGAGTAATTGAAATATACATGCAAGAAATACATTTAATTTATGAGTAATTGAAATATACATGCAAGAAATACATTTAATTTATGAGTAATTGAAATATACATGCAAGAAATACATTTAATTTATGAGTAATTGAAATATACATGCAAGAAATACATTTAATTTATGAGTAATTGAAATATACATGCAAGAAATACATTTAATTTATGAGTAATTGAAATATACATGCAAGAAATACATTTAATTTATGAGTAATTGAAATATACATGCAAGAAATACATTTAATTTATGAGTAATTGAAATATACATGCAAGAAATACATTTAATTTATGAGTAATTGAAATATACATGCAAGAAATACATTTAATTTATGAGTAATTGAAATATACATGCAAGAAATACATTTAATTTATGAGTAATTGAAATATACATGCAAGAAATACATTTAATTTATGAGTAATTGAAATATACATGCAAGAAATACATTTAATTTATGAGTAATTGAAATATACATGCAAGAAATACATTTAATTTATGAGTAATTGAAATATACATGCAAGAAATACATTTAATTTATGAGTAATTGAAATATACATGCAAGAAATACATTTAATTTATGAGTAATTGAAATATACATGCAAGAAATACATTTAATTTATGAGTAATTGAAATATACATGCAAGAAATACATTTAATTTATGAGTAATTGAAATATACATGCAAGAAATACATTTAATTTATGAGTAATTGAAATATACATGCAAGAAATACATTTAATTTATGAGTAATTGAAATATACATGCAAGAAATACATTTAATTTATGAGTAATTGAAATATACATGCAAGAAATACATTTAATTCAACAGCTCTCATTTTCTTTGCTTAAAAATTAAATTTTAATACGTTTTTAGTTATAGCCTAAAGGTTTTACTGTAGTTCTGTTTCTACTAACCGGGGTGTTAGGTAGTGGAAGAATGAATTGTATTTACTGGTCTCTGAAAGCCATATCTTTTATGATATTCAGATTCCGTTGAGTTCCAAATCTCACTGTCTGGCTCATGTATGGCTCCTCGTGCCACACCCTGGGCAACAGCTTTGGCTAGCTGGCTAAATTACATGAGAAGTATTTTTTGTTTATATATTGATCTTTTCTTTACATTTAACTGTATTTGTCCACTATGTTGATATATTATTCTTTTTCTTTACATTAAACTGCAATTGTCCACTATGTTGACTTAGTGGCCTTTTTCTTACATTAAACTGTATTGGTCCACTATGTTGATATATTAATCTTTTTCTTTACATTAAACTGCAATTGTCCACTATGATGATGCATTGGCCTTTTACTTACATTAAACTGCAATTGTCCAATTCGCTTATATATTAAAAAATTTTCGTACATTGATTGGCTGGCTGGCTGGCTAAACTACATGGGCAATATTGCTTGCTACTAGATATGTGTTATTTTGTAACACTAAACAGTAATTTATTTTAAGTAGGCTTTTATAAGAATGAATTTTTTAATATAAAAATTGCAACATATATTATAATTTTTTTTATGCCTACAATAATTATATTTTTTTAATTTTCATAAAGCTTTTAAATTCCTTCATATATTATGCATTAGATTTTTAAGCTGTTGTAGCTTTTTGTTTTTATTTCTGAGAAAATAATTGTAACAAACTTTTAGTCCTCATTTGTTTAATTTAATAGCATTTAAGAAATATTTGATTCCAACAAATTTTCTTGTAATAAAATTGTTAATAAAATAAAAAACTTTTTTCCAGTTTCTGAAAGTTTAATTTTCATAATTATATATATGTTCATAAGAATATATATATAAAATATAAGTCCATTAATTACGTCAACAATTTTAGGCGAATTTTACCTCCCCGCTCCCCCTTGTCAACAATTTGTTACCCCCTCCCCCATAACAAATAACTAAATTGTAGACGCTGGCGTTTATGTTTTAAATAGATTTGAAACGGAAAGGTGTTTACTATAATTAATTGTAATACATTTTAAAACTTGTTTAAAAGATTTAAAATTCACTATAACTCTCATAGGCGTAGCCACAAAGTGGGTGTATCATTATTCCCATCCCCCCCCCCACTCAAATTTTTTTCTCAATCCGAGGATTTTAAAAATATCTTTTCTTTTTGTTTACTATTGTTGTTCTTTTCATAGAAATATTTAATATTTTCTAATTTTACGTTTCACTAATGAGCTTTTGGTGCAATGTTGATTGTTAAGTAGTTTAGGGGGAAATTGTGCACCAGTTGTAAATTAGCCTTCTATTTTAACCATATGTTCACTATTCCTTCTTGCAGACACACATTACACAAACGGTAGTTGCCTTCCCTGTCCCCTACCTCTCCTACCTTGCACTATTTGCCGCCCACACCTTGCAATCCTGGCGACGCCACTGATACTAATACATTTTTATCTCATACAATTTTTTTTAGAAAAATAGAAATTAAAGTTTAAAAATTATTAAATTGATCTGTGTAGCCTAATCGACCTAATTTTATTTTAATGTTTGGCCTATCATAACATAGTCAGCAAAAATATATTAGTCTATATATTAAAAGGAAATAAGGTAGGCTAAGTATTTCAGATTTTTTAAATCTAACAAAACATTATGATTTATAAAAAGAAAGTTTTAAAAATGTAATGAGAATATAAAACTAAAATAACACCATTAGTGACATCACTAAAACTAGAAACACTAGTGGACATAAGAGTAAAGTAGTAATAATACATAAGGCATTAAAGTCAAATTTAGAAATACAACCCACTAACAGCCTGTTGCAATGCTCAGATAAACATAAGGACAAAAACACTTTCCTTATGCAAGAACAAATGCATATAAGTACTCTTTCTTCACAAATGCCCTTCGGGCATGTAATGGGTTGCCTGAACAAACCAGGAAAACCAGTAACTTAACATCATTTAAAACATAGGTTCTCAACGGGGGCGATATCGCCCCCCAGGGGGCGATTAGAAGCCTTAGGGGGGCGATAACATTCCCGGGGGCGATTGGGGGGCGATGAAGGGCAAGTGGGCCGTACATACGTACCTGCTATAATTTCAACAACTCAGCTATTTGAATCGATTAGTTTTTGGATGTAATATGATGTAAACGCAAGTGCTACTAAATATCTGATATCCCCCAACAGTAGGCATACATATTATTGAACAATAAATAAGAATCGCAATGACTTTTCGATGAAGTAGGGGGGGGGTCAGTATTTGGCAAATATGGTATGCGGCCGTCTCGTCTTATGGTTGGTTCACCGGACTGTCGCCTTAACATCTGCTAATATTACTCTTATATTAATATTACTCTTTTGATGTTTTACCGAGATATCATTTAATGCGTTTGAATCCTTTGTAAAGAGGTAACCACAATAGCTAAGCGGTATAGATACGTAGTAATTATACAAACTGGGTAGTAATTAAAATGCTTTAAAATATTCATATAAATTCTTTAGTCATATAATATTTATACAATTTTCAAATAATTTTTACAGTTCTATCATATCATTTCAAAGTTATAAATGCAAGTCATTTAATTTTTTATAAAAGAAAAACAAATTGAAATATTACCTCAAATGAAAAGGGTTAATTATCTCCCTTTAATTAACAAATGTTTCCGCTAAAATTAAGTTGGGGGGGGGGGGCGGTGAGCGGAAAAAAAATGCAAAAGTGGGCGGTGAGCCGAAAAAGGTTAAGAAACGATGATTTAAAACATTAATAAAAATGCAAGACTAGACTCGGACCAGGGACGCAATAATCTTCTTTATAGACGGAGCGTCTGTAATGTATAAGATAAGGTGCATGTGTGTGTACATACCTATACACGCATGTTATTGGCTGGAAAAACTAATATACATATTTTTTAGCCACCTGTAACTGTAACGGATTTATTTGTTGTTGGCAAATAGTTTATACAGAAAATTAAATTTTAGCTTCAAATTAGGATCTAGACCCCAAGAGGGATCACTTAGTTACTTTATCCACTTTAAGAAGTGTTTACTTCACAATGTGTACTTAATGTGTGCATCAGTTATTTAAATCTTCCAGCCAATTAAAAAAAAAAATATGAAAAAAAAACAACACAAAAAGACACACAAACAAAACAATTAAAAAAAGAAATATTTAAATAAAATAAAATGTATTTCCTATTTATAGAAAATTCTTTTTTTTAAGCAGAAATATATTTTTTAATCATAGCTGATGGATGAATATTTTCAAAAACATACTGTAAATTATACAAAAGATACTTTGATAAAAAATATCTGCACATACATACAACATAGTAAAATATGAGTAATTTATATGTCTGTAATGAATGGGGTGGTCTTGGTACAGAGTGCTGAAGTGTTATACCAGTGATGGCGAACCTATGGCATGCGTGCCAAAGATGGCACGCAGAGCCATTTCTGTGGGAACGGGAGCATTTACCAAAAATGGAACAGCTAAGTTATGGTATTTGGGTTTAATTGCTGTGTTGGCACGTTGAAAGAATTAAATTGGTCTTGTATTGTACCTTGGCCACGCAGCCTCAAAAAGGTTCGCCATCACTGTGTTATACAGAGGTAAACAATCTTGTGATGTTTCCTGCAGGTGTCACTGAGTTAATCCAGCTCTTATAGGTAGCTGATAATCGTTAATGAATGTGAAGGGGGCAGGGCACTGATTCTCCATTTAGCTTACTACTCCGCTATAGACCAGCATTTCCATACCAAAAGGCAATTTTTGATACCACAGTATGCAACTTCCTATGCCTATAAGTACGCATTGCTTGCATAGAAAGGCAAGGTGAGGAACACATAAAAACAAATGGGTTGCCTAAACTAGTTGGGAAAAACCAACCACTATTGCTATGATCAAAATGTAATACCAAGTTCAAGCCACAGGTAAACATAGAATACAATAATGTCTTCAGTATAGAAGTATCATTAAATACAAAGAAATAAAAATCTATAAAATTAATGCCATGAGATATCCAAAAAAAGATGTGAGTATCAAGTTACACTTACATCTTGCACAGCTATTAAATAGTGTATACACTTCACAATTTACATAAGCTCAATAGAATTTATTTTAAAGTAATATATATCACATTTACATATGTATAGTTACTATAGTCTTAATAAGTTAGCTTGTTGAGATTAGTGCAGTGTCCATATAAAAAACAAACATTTTTGAACATAAATATAGCCTAATTCTATTTTGAGAGTTTAAACATATGTTAAATATCTATATCTTTTTTTAAAGTTAATTTTATCTATAAATGTCCCAAGCTACAATAAATAGGCATAAGTGATTAAACTCAATTTACATACAACTTTCAGAAGCAAAGCAAAGTTAAACAATAAATTTAAATGCCAAATATAGCTTTAATGTAAATCTTTCTTTAATAATCAAAATGTAAAATACTACTGCAAACAAATGCCACCAAAAAAATAAATGTTTACAAAAATCCTTTTTTTTTGGCTTTAAAAATAAGAGAAAAAAATGACTGAAACTATTTTATAAAAAAGAAAATTAGGAAAAAAAAACATCAGGAAAAAAAGATAAAACTTTCATTTTATTTATTTATTCTAAGCACAGATGAAAATGAAGTTTCAGCTTGAATGAATTCATTAATCAATAACTTTGTCATCAGTTAGACAATCAATCATTAGGTCAAATACACACTCAATTAAAATATCTAATAAAGGATTAATAAAATATAGGAGCAGTCAACAGATCAAATACACAAGCAATGAATAAATGAATAAATCTAATATCAATGCATTAAAAGTGGTTTTATTTAGGTTGCAAAAAAACAACAACCAAACCATTTGTTATTGCGCAGAAATTATATTGAACATTGAGCCCAAATTCTCTATAAAGTAAGCAATTTTCGAATTATGTCAACCTTTTCTCTGTGTAATTTTAGTAAAACATACAAATTAATGAAATAAACCAAAACCATCTGAAAAATTTTAAAAAATATAGAAAAAAATCTCTTTTTAAATAGTAATTACAGTCACTTAATAAAATGTTCAATGATGCATTTACAAATAATTTTAATGCTGACTGATAATGAATGAAGTGAAGTTACACAAAATTATATCATTTAACAAATTATGAAGGGATTATAAGAATTTGAAAGCATTTCATTTACCAATTGTCTCTTATTATTTGTTTAACATTAAGTGTTTCTTTCAATATATTTAAAAAAACCTAAATAGTTTATTAAAAAATAAAAGTCTTGAAGGGCAAAAGATATGTTTAGAAAACCAGTAAATTTATGTATAGTTTTTGAAAATTTCAGATATTTACTGATCAATGAACAATGAAATGTACTTATAGTTTAAACTTTTTATCAGACAAATATCAGACTAGTTTTTGTCATGTTTCCATAAAGTAAACCTATAAACTAACTCTGCAGCACAATACTTATTCTTTGACTTGAATAAAAACAAAAACAACTAAACTAAAAGGTATAAAAAAATGTTGGAGTAATCCTTTAAAAAAACAATTTGCCTGTTACTGTGGTGAAATGTTACATTTAAAAAAAATAATATCAGTTACACTTGTACAAGGATAGTCTATACATCTAGGACAGCAATGTAAAATAAATGAATGGAACTGGTACTGGAAGGGTTCAGTATAATTTCAATAGTGTGTTTGCCTACATATGTGCTAATACTAAAACTATTACATAAACTCAAAAGTACAAAATATTTAAAATAGTTTTTCAGTATAAAAACAACCGTCTTTTATGTAAACAATAGTGGTTTCATTCACAACACTATCAACCATTCATAAAAAAAAAAAAACTACAACTGCCATTGGATAAATAATATTGAGCTCATAGCCTGGGAATGGCTTAGTTTGTGTTTATATTGATACCTGTCATTTAAAAAGCCAAAGAAACACCCAGAAAAACAATTTACTCTTACTATTAAATCCACCAAAATGTCCACTATTTACTCTTGAATCTACTAAGAAGTACACTTTTATTCTTGAATCCACTAAGAAGTACACAATTTACTTTTGAATCTACTAAGTAGTCCATAATTTATTATTGAATCAACTAAGATGTCCATTTAATTATTATTGAATCAACTAAAATGTCCATTATTTATTATTGAATCAATTAAGATGTCCATTATTTATTATTGAATCAACTATGATGTCTATTATTTATTATTGAATCAATTAAGATGTCCATTATTTATTATTGAATCAACTAAGATGTCCATTATTTATTATTGAATAAATTAAGATGTCCATTATTTATTATTGAATCCACTAAGTAGTCCACAATTTATTATTGAAATAATTGTATCAACTAAGATGTCCATTATTTATTATTGAATCAACTAAGATGTACATTATTTTTATTGAATCAACTAAGATGTCCATTATTTATTTTTGAATCAACTAAGATGTCCATTATTAATTATTGAATAAATTAAGATGTCCATTAATTATTATTGAATCCACTAAGTAGTCCACAATTTAATATTGAAATAATTGAATCAACTAAAATGTCCATTATTTATTATTGAATCAACTAAGATGTCCATTATTTATTATTGAATCAACTAAGATATCCATTATTTATTATTGAATCAACTAAGATGTCCACAATTTATGGTTGAATCAACTAAGATGTCCACAATTTATGATTGAATCAACTAAGAGGTCAGTGCTTATAATTTTGATGGTGGGTGACTTGCCAGCAGTGACTGAATGTCCAGCAGGGAACTGGTCAGGCTCTGTGAGAATGTCTCAGAGTTTGTGGATGGGCTGTTGTTGAAAGAAGAAATGGAGATGATGAGCTGCTCGTCCTGTGGGTTGTAGCAGATGCCATAGCCATCAGGCACCACAGGACCAAAACATAAGAAAGCTCTGTATCTTGATGCCACCTAGGAATATATATATATATATATATAACAACACATTGCAATATCCCTTTTAAATACATTTATTTTTATATAGATCTTCAGCAGTATGTATAACATAATACATTTGTATAGTTTACAAACAGCAATAGTATAAATAATGATCTAATAAATTTTAAACTTTGAACTATTTCATAACCCACAGATGCTTTCAAAACACTTTTTAAGGAAATGACTTTTTTTTAAGGTCACCCTTTGTTAGATTTTTAAACCAAATAAAACATTCAACAAAACCTGCCTTTTATGCATGAAATGAACCTTTGAGATCTCTACATTTGATAGAAATGCCTTGGATAGCATGAAGATGGTTATTTTAAAACCTTTTTTTTAAGTATAAAAAGGGAAAAAAATAAAATACATTGTTCTATGCTAAAAGATTTGTTAATTATTTTTTTGTGCTTTTATTAAACGGACAGTAATTCCCAAATACTTATTCTAGAAAACTAGAACACCAGGAGTTACCTGACTTGTTGATAACCTCCAATGGCAGCTTTCCTTGTAGGAGAGGTCCATAAAGAGTTCAGGAACATTCATACCATTCTCTAGGGCTAACAGCTTTAAGCCAAGAAGATGCCTGTCTATCCCCTGACCAGCAACAGTCTGGAATATCAAATCAGATATAACTGATGTTATAAAAAAAAAAAAATTTAAGAGAGAAAAATTCTTAACTTTTGTCGAGCAAATTATAAAATTTGTGTTAGTTCAAGGTGAAGATTGATCCACCTATAGTATGCCAGAATGGAGCATGTACTGTCACATTAAGGCGATGTGCCATATCTTGATAAATCACAATAGGACTCCCTTCAGACAAATGTGGTCCCAGGGCACCATTCACCTGCTACTGTGGCAGTCTGATACAAAATACCCAACAGCTTTTACCCTCTGAACTAGAGTCGGGTATCTTCAGAGTTTTTTGTAGACTCAGGGACACACTTCAGACCAGAGAGAAAAAAATACTGTTTCTATAATCTAGATCAGGGATCTGCAAACTTTTTATAATGGTGTGTCAAAGTAGGACTTTTAATTCCTTCAGTCTGCAAACAGTATAAAAGTCAATCGGCTGTAGTACATATTTTTAAATTATACAGAACTCTTTAACATATTCATCTACTAGTTATGAAATTAAATAAATAAATACATTTGAAACTGAATTAATTTTATTTTTATTCTTAATTAATGAATTTGAACATAAAAACACATTTGAATTTGAATATAATTAGCTTGCTCTTCACTAATTTTCAATTTCAGGTATACGCTTTGGGTGCTTTAATACTGTACTTCTGAAGCTCAACTATATTCATATATATCAATCTTAATGAGCATTAACATTATGGAAAAGTACTTGAGGATTTGGGAGTTGATATCACAGTAAAATATAAGAATGGCATCTGATGAGCCACCACATAATAACAGCCTAGCAAAAATATAACATGCCAGCACTAATAAAACAGGCTAGCACTAATATAACAGGCTAGTGCTAATATAACAGGCTAGCGCTAATATAACAGGCTAGCACTAATATAACAGGCTAGCACTAGTATAACAGGCTAGCACTAGTATAACAGGCTATTGCTAATATAACAGGCTAGTCCTTACATAACAGGCTAGTGCTAATATAACAGGCTAGCACTAATATAACAGGCTAGCACTAGTATAACAGGCTAGTGCTAATATAACAGGCTAGTCCTTACATAACAGGCTAGTGCTAATATAACAGGCTAGTGCTAATATAACAGGCTAGTGCTAATATAACAGGCTAGTCCTTACATAACAGGCTAGTGCTAATATAACAGGCTAGTCCTTACATAACAGGCTAGTGCTAATATAACAGGCTAGTGCTAATATAACAGGCTAGTGCTAATATAACAGGCTAGTGCTAATATAACAGGCTAGTGCTAATATAACAGGCTAGTGCTAATATAACAGGCTAGTGCTAATATAACAGGCTAGTCCTTACATAACAGGCTAGTGCTAATATAACAGGCTAGCACTAGTAAAACAGGCTAGTGCTAATATAACAGGCTAGTCCTTACATAACAGGCTAGTGCTAATATAACAGGCTAGTGCTAATATAACAGGCTAGTGCTAATATAACAGGCTAGTGCTAATATAAAAGGCTAGCACTAATATAAAAGGCCATCACTAATATTATAGGCTACCACTAAAATTATAGGCTACCACTAATATAACAGGCCATCACAAATAGAATAGTACCCTTCAGATCAAACTGATCATAGGGCTGGTGAAGCAGTGTTAAACAGTTTCTGTTGCCACGGCATACTAGGAACAAAATCCTAACCTGCACCAGGATTCGTACCCACATTCTTTGGATCGCCAGTTGACCGTACTGTCACTCGGCCACCGTGCCCCCTAATATAATAGGCCATCACTAATATAACAGGCCATCACTAATATAACAGGCTAGCACTAATATAATAGGCTTGCACTAATATAATAGGCCATCACTAATATAATAGGCTAGCTCTAATATAACAGGCCATCACTAATATAATAGGCTAGCACTAATAAACATGCTAGCACTACTATTCTGTTTCTGCTGACAAATAAGGAAACTGACCTCATCTGTATACTTCCTGTGGGAGGCAATTGCTTTTCTCAAAAGATCAATCTTGTTGGTGGCCGGAGTTGAAGGATCTTCCATTGCTTTGGTGAAGGCCAAAGATTCCACAGAACAAGACCTTATGGTGTCTGTACGCCCTAGCTGAAACCTTCGCAGAGAACCTGTCTCATATGTAGCACATGGCTGTTTGTACAATCTATAAAAAAACAACAACTATCATTAAACTGTATCAAAAACTAAGTGTTAGCTACAAAATTAGAATTTTTTTAACACCTGTTCTATAAGAATTTCTTAAATAAAATGTGTCCAATTTTTATTATTTTTTACAAAGTATCATTCAATTTTTAATTCCTCTATTTAAATTGGTTTACTCATTGAGTTTTATTTATATTCCTACAGATTTTATTTAACAGAAACAATTCTATTTATAGCCCACTTATTGTAGCATAATTATCTTTTTTTTTCGTATCCTGGGACTTATATGTGTCTATAATATTATGACATTATGGTCATTTGTATTGTATTAATTGTATTTTTAAATTACTCTTGAAATAATTGAAGCAAATTCAATTCTAAACATGTGTTACGATTCAATATTCTTGAGTTCAAATTATATTTTGTATTGTAGTGACGAACTCAATTTTCTCTGCCTTATGGCGTCTGTAATAGGGACACCACTGGACTTCAGGCTCAGCAGATGATATTATGGTAACCAGCATTCAACAGTGGGTGGTGATAATGAAACAAATTCATTTGTTGAACAAAATCAAGTTTATTTAACTGGTTTCAATATAAGTATGTACAAAAGAAAATAGGCTTAGACTAAGACAAAATCTACAGGTGCTGGGCGAAAACTTAACTCTGCAAATTCTAAACACAAACTATACTCTACAAGCTTTCAACACAAACTATACTCTACAAGCTTTCAACACAAACTATACTCTACAAGCTTTCAACACAAACTATACTCTACAAGCTTTCAACACAAACTATACTCTACAAGCTTTCAACACAAACTATACTCTACAAGCTTTCAACACAAAATATACTCTACAAGCTTTCAACACAAACTATACTCTACAAGCTTTCAACACAAACTATACTCTACAAGCTTTCAACACAAACTATACTCTACAAGCTTTCAACACAAACTATACTCTACAAGCTTTCAACACAAACTATACTCTACAAGCTTTCAACACAAACTATACTCTACAAGCTTTCAACACAAACTATACTCTACAAGCTTTCAACACAAACTATACTCTACAAGCTTTCAACACAAACTATACTCTACAAGCTTTCAACACAAACTATACTCTACAAGCTTTCAACACAAACTATACTCTACAAACTAAGACTAGACTCCATGAGCTAAGAAAAGTCTCCTAATCTGATTGGTTCCCCAAACGGATGAAAAATCAAGAATCATGCTTTTTTCAAGGGTTCAAAAAGTCAATCTACGGCTTACAAATAAAATTTAGACTTCCAAGGGGTGGATAATTCAATATTTCATTTAATTTAAAATAATATCTTGAAGGTCGTACGTCCCTTTTCTCCTCTGACTCTAATAGGACAATGAAGGGTCAGTGTCATCTATTTATAACTCAAGTTTGTAACACATGCAACAAAAGGGATCATGAAAAAGAATATAATTTGAAGTCTAATGAATCAATCTGAATCACTGGAATAGGTCCAAAAACAATATTTCTGATGCAAAAAAGCAAATAAGTTTTCACTAAAATATAAAATTATATTTTATAAACACTGAACTGTAAATACACTTCAAGAAACATTAACTTTGTTTTTTTATCTATAGATTTGTTCTAATTATAGGTGCCAAGGTGTTTTATTGATATAACTCGCAAATATGTTATGTGAATTGTGTAATATATTTATTGTAGCTTTCGCTAGCCCTACTTTCCACATACAAATTTATTAAGAAGGGTTTAATCTTCTTTTAAGAAATCAAGTGATCTGAACAATAAATGCATTTTATTTTGCTCTCTTTGTCTGCTTTCTTTGAACATTTTCACACCTGTTGAAACTTTGCCACTTGATCACCTGTTGAAACTTTGCCACTTGATCACCTGTTGATGTTTGTATAGTAATTGATTATTTCTTTTCCACCACTCCCAACCAATGCCAAGTGACTGCAGTTACTTTAAATACATAATGTATATGCAAGCAGCTAGAGTAACACATCAACAACTTTAAAGCTGAGATGATGATTTTTTTGTCTGGTGCATATTTTGTTACAAAGACTGGGAATTCTGATTACATGCTAATTATACTACATTTTTACCTGTAATATGCCAACTGAAAGGCAACCTGGATGTAAGCATCAGGGCTTAGTTTGTGTGACTTGATGAATGATTTGCCATAATGATTGAAGAACAAACTGCGCAGCATTAGATCTTCTACAGCTCTGAAAAAGTTTAAGTAAGTTTACAGGTTGGACAAATTCACAGCCAGTGACCTAGAAAAAATCTTTCTACCAACTAACAAACAGTTCATTTAATGGTATACAATGTCACGATTCTGGATTAAATCGTAACCTTATTAGTACTCATGGATAGATCATAGCGCAGAAGTAGTGTAGAACTAGAAACATAGGTTAGCGTAGAGTTAGATTAGGGAGTAGAAGTAGCCTGACGCCATTACCTCTTTCCCTCTTCCCACGCAATAGGAACACCCCAACCACCCCTTCTCCTCACCTCTCTTTAACCCTCTCTACACTTTCTCATTCCCGTATTCAGAGCTTGCAACTTGACTCAGCCAATCTGGTATTACACTATTTGTATGTGTGATTGTATGTGTGTGTATTCTTTAATGTATATATATATATATATATATATATTCTATTATGCTGTCAATTATGATTCATGTGTATTTTGATAGTACTACTCATTTATTTTGCTAAACTCAGCATACCTGTAGACACCTTTTCATTATCTCCCCTTTTCATCCCCTACTCAGCACCCGTGGGCATAACCCTTTGTCCACTCGAAGTAGTGACATCTGGAGCGAAGCGCCTCGCACATACAAACTGGTACATCAAGGGGAGATAAGTCATTATCTTATCCTTTGTATCTCTGTTTACGTCTACCCACCCCACCCTTTTTCCCTGGGCCCCACCCCGCAAAAGTCGGCGGTACTAATTGTATACCCACTCCTAAATCCCCCCCCCCCCAATAGTCAATCCTTTATGCAAGCAAACCAGCCAACCAGAACATATGTAATTCTAAACTAATGGAGCTATCCAATCAAATTGACCACTGATCACGTGACTAAAATTCAGGAAAGCGCGCTTAACTAGTTTTAGGACACTTCGGCTAAAACGTGAGGCGGAGAAGGTTGTTCGATTCTAGCCTCCACTTATTCAGTTGTTCCATAGGATATACCGCCTGCATGTGTATAGATAGATATTTTGTCAGTCTAAGTACTTTCATGAACACAGCTCCGTTTGCCTAATGTTTTGGATAACCTAGCAGTACCATGTGTTGAGTGTTAACTGAAGCCTGTGCAAATTCGTATATGTATCTTGCCATTGAGTGGAGAATTGAAATGATAATAAACACCTGAACTGAACCAGCGATTTATTTGCCTACTTAGAACTATTTGTTGTGTCCGTCATAATATCTAACGAGCCAGAGAGAGAAATAAGAATTATTCCAGGGCGATTCCAGTCACGGTAATTCATACCCTACGACGACCTGCCACTACTACCCCACTCGCCTACGACTCCGCACCCCTCTCATCGCCCAACTTCTGCCAGGTTGATGTCCTAATCCTAAACACATCCTGACATACAATATGTGTCTATTATGTTGTTAATGGTATTAATATGTTTATATTATGTTGTTATACAACATTCCATTGCAGTGCTTGTAAAGCTGCCAGCGCACCTTATTGCATTGAACTTCAAAATATTTGATAAGAAGACTCAAATGTAAAATCTCTCAAGATCAGTAAAAGAAAAAAAAAATGTCAGAGATAATATTTTTGTGCTGACTATGAAAATAAAGAGAGTGATTGCATATGAAAGTGTGAGAAAAAATATAATATAATACGGTAGTCTTAATTCTATAATCAGAAAACATTTGTTCTTACATGACTTATTCCCGAATCTTAGAATTTCACTAATAAAATTAATAAGTTTTAAATGCTTGAGATAGTTTCAGTAGCTCTAAACATTCTCAACATCAAGACAAACTCATTATTTATCTTTTAAAACATAAAGAGATCTCCTGATGTTTCACTATCATAAATAAAAAAGGTCAATATATCTCACACATCAATCTCTGTACAGGCTCTGTTGATTAAACCTTTTGTTTTCTCATCAATGTTGAAAGTAAGTTTCTCTGGAGGCTGCAGACTAGTGGATGGTGAGCGGGACTCATGCTTTCTCTCTCTGGGAAACATTGAATTGTTACAACATTAGGTGTCTATTTAGTGTTCTGGTTAACTACAACATTGATGTTTAGTTAGTGTTGATGTATATTTTTTTAATTGGGTAAATGACAACAATAGATGTGTTTTGTAGGGTGAACTTTAACAAGTGAAGCATATTTAGTGTAAGGTAAACAACAAGAATTAATGAAACTGTAAATAAAAATGGTTAGGACAAAATAATAATTTACTTTAACAATAGTAAAATCACTTGCTAGTAATATACAGGGTTCCTGCACCAAATCTAAAACTAAATTCCAGGAGCTTTCCAGGAGTTTTTCAGGAGAAAAACCAAAATTTCAGGAGGATAGGACACAAAAATCAACAAGCGTAAATGATCAATAAGAACAAAATAGATTCTCCATGGTGAAAAAATATATATTCCTATACATCATAGGCAGGAGGAATAATAAAATTCAACAGGTTACAAATATATTTTAAAAAATAAGTTGAAAAAAATATTTATCACTCACTGTACACACACAAAAATGATAACTGGAATCACATTACATTTCCTAAAACAGTGACTACTGTGACCATTGAGGTAAAGTAGAAAATATCTGGTCACCTGGGGGGGGGGATGAAGAGGGGAGGGGGGGGCAAAGGGTGGGGTATTCTCAGGACTAGGTTAACCGTTAAATGCACTCGACAATGGTCGATAAAATTCGTACGCCATTCACCCGTTGGAGTGAGGTGATGGATATCTTAACAGGTACCGGTACAATGAGAATGAGACTGCCTCGACTCTACTGTGGAAGAGGTGTCACTTTGGGAGGGGGGGGGGGGAAGCACAGTATTTTATTCCTTGGCCGAGAAGCGATTCTCGCCAGCTGCGCCTAGACCCAAAATTGTCCGCTACAAAAAACACAACAACATAAATAGGCCACACTTGTTTTTCAGCCACAACATTTTTATTTATTTCAATTGTAATATTCTGCTCGCCGACCATATTTTTTTAATTTAAGTTATACGAAAACAATATAGTCTAATAGTTGATAAAAACACATAGCCTAGACCTATGGAGGACATCGCGAACGGCTCGTCTTTTGGTGTTAGGGCTAGGCCTAAATCACGCAATATACGCTAAATCACGCAATATAATATAATATATAGGCCTACTGGAATTATTTTTTTTTACTATATCATATAAAATAGCGTCTTAAATGTTTACGTTTTCTTGTAAGCTAATAGAAAAAGTAACATTACTGTGCATGTTCATCCAAATGTATTCAAATTAAATGAAATTGGTAAAATGTGTTGGTTCGCAGACTCCAAGTAGCAGAATTGAAAATGTATAGTCTATAGCCTAAGCTTGTTAACTTGTAGTAATTTAAGACTTGCTTTTTTTTAAAATTTAGGCCTAACGGACGAATGCTGATCTAAGCTTTCTACTAGGCGGACAGTGTTTAGCATTTCGATAAAACCGCGTCTGTTGCAAAACTCTACATTGTTTTTCCACATCTGATCGGTCGATTACCAATTTTCAGGACATATCAGGAGAAATATTTGAATTTCACAAGAATTTAATAATTATTTTTTTTAGGATACTTAGCCTACAGGACCACGACGGGATGCATTTAGTGCATGTCATACTAAACCCAACGCGACAGCTCGCAAAACGAAGAGAGCGAAGGGTGGGGTCTGCTATCGAATGGTAGTTGACACACACAAAAACGTCATAGTGCTGCTACGTTTTTAACTAAACCGAGACCACTGGCCGAGACTGCGAGGGAGGGGGAATGTTGGATACAAAAAGACAAAAGAATCTGGGAGTGAAAACCAACAGACAACAGGAAATGATTCATTTTTAAACATAGTATTACGGTAACATACTGTCTAAATAGCGACAAACATTGCGTATCTGCGCAGGCCACTTTTTCTAGCAGATACCAAACTGTGGGAGACTGGGGGAGGGCGCGAAAGAGGAGAAGACAATGCTCGGTATCGTCTTCACGTCTCACAAAGCGATAAGGGATAGGCTTGGTGTAGTTTAACACACGAGAGGTGGGGCTACAACAAAATAAGCGGGATCAAGGTCATTTTTTGCACTACAAAATTTCTAAATTCAACAATTCCAAAACTTTGCTATAATCTAGTTATTAAAATACATTTGTCCCAAACTTTTTTTTAAAAAAGCTCAACAATCAAAATTTTAGGAGATTCCAGGAGAAATCAGATAAGATAAGATAAGATTGCTTTATTGATCCAAATGAATGGAAAATTGACTTGATTACATAAATTCCGTTTTTCAGCATAGCTAAAACAATATTAAAGAACCATTTGTACTCAAACACATTAGACATTCACGCACACTATCATACCATTTATCATACAAGAAAAAAGTAGGCCTATTATTTAAGAGTCAGCTATTGAGCCATTGTATTTCCTGGCTGAAAGATGATTCTTTTGAAAGAGTCTCACTGACAGTGGAACAAAAGAGTTCTTAAATATCTCTGTTCTTGCTCTTATAGAAAGAAGCCGACCACTTCGACTAGATATTATGTAACTATCATGAAGCGGGTGTGCATGATCTTGGAGGATTTTATCAATCATAGACAGGCACCTTGAACTGAAAATATCCGCAAGAGATGGTAATTCTGTCTGTGTAGTACGAGAGGCTTTGTTTATTAGGCGGTCTATCCGATGTTTGTTCAATGTGGTGGTATTACCATACCAGCAGGTGATTGCAAAGGTTATGATGCTACCAACAGTCGCCGAGTAAAAGAGATTCATAATGGTTTCCTCTATGTGAAATATTTTTAGTTTATTAAGACAGAAAAGTCGTTGGTGCATTTTCTTACAGAGGCTTTGGCAGTGGTCAGACCAAGTCAGTTTGTCAGTAATTGTGACGCCAAGATATTTATATTGCGAGACTTGATCTATTATTTGGTTGTTTATGTGCAAATTAGTCAGCTTGTGTTTCTACTTTCGGAAGTCTACAATCATTTCTTTCGTTTTTGTAATGTTCAATATCAGGTAGTTCTCTCCGCACCATTTGTAGAAATCTGAGGTCGTTCTGTGATAGAGACTGTCGTCACAAGAAACAACGCCGACAATGGCTGTATCATCGGCGTATTTGATTACAGATACTGTATCGATTGCCGAACTTTGAATGTCATTGGTGTAAATTGTGTATAGAACGGGAGAGAGGACACACCCTTGAAACGCTCCAGTGCTTATTTCTCTTATTTGTGAGGTACATTCCTCTACTCTGACAAATTGAGGGCGGTTTATCAGAAATTGCATGATCCAGGCTTGGATGCATTGACTGACATTTAAAGCAGATAGTTTTTGTATCATAAGGTGTGGTTGGATGGTATTGAATGCAGAAGAAAAGTCAACGAAGAGTATTCGAGCGTAATTCTTCGGCGTATCCAGATGGTGGTACAGTCTATTAATGCTATAGCATCCTCTGCGCTTCTGCCTTTTTTGTAGGCAAATTGGTAGGGATCAAGGCTTTTGTGCACCTTATTTAGTATACGTCTGAGAATAATTTTCTCAAAACATTTCATGATAATAGATGTTAAAGCGACAGGACGTAGGTCATTGTTGCAAAGGACTTTTTCTTTCTTTGGTACAGGCACAATCTCTGAGGTTTTCCAGATAATAGGAATAGTATGGTTTTCCCAAGATTGATTAAAAATGTAGCAAAAAATAAAGGACAGCTGTTCCGCACAAAGCTTTACTAGTCGCCCACTTATTCTGTCTGGTCCTGACGCTTTGGATATGTTTACTTGTTTAAACAGTGACGTCACAACATCTACACTGAAACCTTCTTGACATTCATCTAGAGTTAAATTTAAATTGTTAAAAGATGACATTATGTCTTGGTGAATAGATCTAAAATCGTGACAGTCAAAACGGCAGTAAAAATTATTTAGTTGGTTGATAAAAGTATTAATATCTTCATTCACACTCAGAGTGTTACGCTTGGGTACATAGCCTGTGATTTTCTTTAGGCCATCCCAACATGCTTTTGATATGTTCATACGAAAGAAACCTTCAATTTTTTGTTTATATTGTTGTTTGCCTTCATGTATTTTCTTTTTAAGTTCTGTTTTTGCGGAAATAAATTCTGATGTAGGCCTACCATTCTTAAAAGCATTTTTCTTGTTCAATATTGCTTCTTTAATTTCTTTAGTCATCCAAGGTTTGTTGTTTTTAAATACCCTAATTTTCCTTCGAGGGATAATTTGTCTTCACAAAAAATAATATAGGAGTTAACAGTATCTGTTAGTTGATCAATGTCGGGACAATTATTTATAAAGACATTCCAATCAGTCTGTTCTAGACAGCTTTGTAGTCTTCCCACCGCCTCTTCTGACCATATCTGAATATATTTAGTTTCAGGTTTTGACAACTTTAAGACTGGTTTGTAACGAGGGGTAAGGTGTATCATTGTGTGATCCGATTCTCCAAGAGGAAATAAACTGTGAGAGACATAAGCACTTGTTATATTACCGTAACACATGTCAAGTGTTCTTTCAAGTCTTGTAGGACAGGACACATACTGGGAGTAGGTTGGTAATGACTGACTTAGTGATAGTTGATTAAAGTCCCCTAGGACAAGACGAACAGAGTCAGGGCTTGTTGATTCCTGTTCAGTTATGATGTCCAGTAACTGGATGATAGCGATGTCTGTGTTGGCTGTGGGTGGGATGTAAACAAATGTTACGTATATTTGTGCGAATTCTCTCGGTAGATAGTATGGCCTGAGGCTGACGCACAATACCTCTATGTCTGGTGTGCATATTCTTGTTTTGGTTGTAATGCTGTTGATACTGCAATATTGTTTGTTTATATATATTGCCAGTCCTCCACCTTTACTTTTGCCACTGTTAATGGTTCTATCTGACCGAAGCAGATAAAATGCTTCTACTAAAATTTAAGGACTTTTTCAGGAGATTCTTAATTCCAGGAGGATTCCAGGAACTCCTGGAATTCCAGGAGGCCGCGGGAGCCCTGAATATAGTTTCTTGTATAAAGACTATAGAGACATTCCAGAACATGACACAGAATATATCATTTTTTATTATTATTATGGCATACTTTTTGAATGGGGTTGTGTGGTCAGAACTATTTTCATGAAATCTTGCGTTAGGAACTCATTAGACCTAGGTGTGCACAATGGACATGGCCGCTTCAATGGCCATTTCTTTCATTCATTCATGTTTTTATTTTTTAAGTATTGATGTGTAAATGTTGGCTGGTTTGCCCTATACTTATGGGCGCAAATAATTTGTCTGATTTCAATTGGGTCCCAAGAAATAACAAAGTATAAAGAGACAATGCTACTTACACATAACTCAATACATGGTCAGAGATGCCAATAATGGCAGGGCCCTCCGCTGTAGTATGCTCATAATTGAGGCCAACAAAGCCTTCAGCATTGATGATGAACTAGAAACAGAAAGTAAACCAATACATAAATAGGGTCAAGTTGAAAATTGAAAGCAAAATAGTTATTAATACAGCTATACTAAAATAAAAAAAGGAATTATAGTTGTATTATTTTAAACACAAGGGTTAACAAAAAGTCTAAAACTGGCCAGAATATATTATTATATAACTTGGTAAAGTGGTCCAAAAAGTCTAAAACTGGACAGAATATATTATTATATAACTTGGTAAAGTAATCCAAAAAGTCTAAAACTGGCCAGAATATATTATTATATAACTTGGTAAAGTGGTCCAAAAAGTCTAAAACTGGACTGAATATATTATTATATAACTTGGTAAAGTGGTCCAAAAAGTCTAAAACTGGACAGAATATATTATTATATGACTTGGTAAAGTGGTCCAAAAAATTTTGAATTTGGCCAGAATATATTATATGGTCAATTAGTCCAGTAAACCATAGACTATAATATACATGGACCGCTTGCTTTAGTATTTCTGCTATACGATGACTTGAAACACTGATGTTTGGAATTCCCGATTCTAAATAACGTAATTGCTATACAGGAAATAAAGTTATTGATATACAACTTCCGTTTTATTTAATCGCTATGATTTTCTCCATGAAAAATTAAAATCGAAAGTTGTACAGAGCGGAAACATTTATAGATCAGTGTTGTGTGCGCACGGAAAAAAAATATAAGCTCTAAAAATAGAGCAGGTGGTCCATCTTATTATAGTCAATGATAATAGGATTAATAGGCTTACAAGTATTCATTTAAAGTTGAAAAAAATGCGATTTAATAAAACGGAACTTGTCTAACAATTACTTCATTTAGAATCGGGAATTGCAAAAAAAGAAGATAATAGCATAAAAAACAAAAGCAAGCGGTCCATGTATATTATAGTCTATGAGTAAACGTAGATCTAATGACTATATCCAAAGGTCCTCATAAACCAGGGATTCTTTACATTCTATTGTCATATCTGAGCACATCAAGTACATAATGGCTACCTGACACCAGTTTGATAAAAAGTCTCATCATAATATGCTAGGTCAGGGGTCGTCACCCTTTTGCTAATAGTTTCCCAAAATAGGATTTCTAAATCATTCAAGCGTGCCAACAGCTTAAAAGTCAATTTTATTCCATAGCAAGACCGATCCGTCAAACGGCCTAGGAGCTTATATATATAAACAAACTCAAAGTAATTATATATATTGATTATACATAGATAAGAATCTGTGAATAAAAACTACTGGTAATTCTAAAGCATATGGTACCTGTAGAGTCTTGTCAAACCACCTGTTGCCAGAATGAGCCTTGCAGCCACCTCCATGCAGCATGATACATGCTGCCATGTCTGTAGGCTCACTGGATGAAGATGGGTTGGGGCCGTCCAGGCAGACCATAAAGATACTGCGATGGATATTTGACAAAGAGGCTTTGTTGGTCTTGTCTGGTAGTAAACAAATCACAGTCAAATTAATATAATAAATAGAATACCCAATTAGTAAACAAATCACAGCCAAATTAATATAATAAATAGAATACCCAAAAAGTAAACAAATCACAGTCAAATTAATATAATAAATAGAATACCCAAATAGTAAACAAATCACAGTCAAATTAATATAATAAATAGAATACCCAAATAGTAAACAAATCACAGCCAAATTAATATACTAAATAGAATACCCAAATAGTAAACAAATCACAGTCAAATTAATATCATAAATAGAATACCCAAATAGTAAACAAATCACAGTCAAATTAATATAATAAATAGAATACCCAAATAGTAAACAAATCACAGTCAAATTAATATAATAAATAGAATACCCAAATAGTAAACAAATCACAGTCAAATTAATATAATAAATAGAATACCCAAATAGTAAACAAATCACAGTCAAATTAATATAATAAATAGAATACCCAAATAGTAAACAAATCACAGTCAAATTAATATAATAAATAGAAAACCCAAAATATCTGCAGAGCTGTTTAATTAACTAATGTTTGATGGCTGTAGCAATGTTAATCATCTGAGTTTTGAACAGTAGAAAGCTGTATAGACTTCCTTATCATTTACTTTTTTTGAATCAAATAGTGAAATGTAGTATAATTTTAGATGACATAAGAAATACCAATTTACACCTATGTGTAAACCATGTAATGATAACTTTACATAATTACAAAGAGTAATTAAACTTACACAAACACAAAAAAAGTATTCCATATTAAAACTAGATAAGTTGAATAAAAAAAAATGATTAAAAGCAGAACCTTTAATCAATCTGGCATATTCCTTTCCCCATGTTGTCCTGTCCAAGCTGGTCAAGATTCCTATTGGAGGGGCTGGAGTTTGGCTCTCATTCACACATGCTTGCAGTTGCTTCAGGAGCTCTTCTTCTGTAAGTGGCAACCCTTGATGGTTGTAAACATCCAATGAAAAAATCTGTAAAAACACCAGGCATCAACTTTTTTTTAACATAAACAAATTGTAGTTGTTTTCAAAGTTCCATTAGGTGAATGAATGCAAAAAATTATGCTAGTAGCAGGTCGTCGGCATCCATTTCCCTTGCAGTAGCAGTATAAAATGTAAAATATCCTAATCAGATATCGAGGGTTACATTGTGCTAAAAAGCACATGAAGGATTATGTGAGCCAGACGATGCATTGCTGCATTTTTAAGGTATTACCCTGTGCTGGAAGTTGAGACAAATCATAAACATGGATCAGACCTAGAAGCATACACTGTGCTGGAAGTTGAGACAAATCATAAACATGGATCAGACCTAGACGCATACACTGTGCTGGAAGTTGAGACAAATCATAAACATGGATCAGACCTAGAAGCATACACTGTGCTGGAAGTTGAGACAAATCATAAACATGGATCAGACCTAGAAGCATACACTGTGCTGGAAGTTGAGACAAATCATAAACATGGATCAGACCTAGAAGCATACACTGTGCTGGAAGTTGAGACAAATCATAAACATGGATCAGACCTAGAAGCATACACTGTGCTGGAAGTTGAGACAAATCATAAACATGGATCAGACCTAGAAGAATACACTGTGCTGGAAGTTGAGACAAATCATAAACATGGATCAGACCTAGAAGAATACACTGTGCTGGAAGTTGAGACAAATCATAAACATGGATCAGACCTAGAAGCATACACTGTGCTGGAAGTTGAGACAAATCATAAACATGGATCAGACCTAGAAGCATACACTGTGCTGGAAGTTGAGACAAATCATAAACATGGATCAGACCTAGAAGCATACACTGTGCTGGAAGTTGAGACAAATCATAAACATGGATCAGACCTAGAAGAATACACTGTGCTGGAAGTTGAGACAAATCATAAACATGGATCAGACCTAGAAGCATACACTGTGCTGGAAGTTGAGACAAATCATAAACATGGATCAGACCTAGAAGCATACACTGTGCTGGAAGTTGAGACAAATCATAAACATGGATCAGACCTAGAAGCATACACTGTGCTGGAAGTTGAGACAAATCATAAACATGGATCAGACCTAGAAGCATACACTGTGCTGGAAGTTGAGACAAATCATAAACATGGATCAGACCTAGAAGCATACACTGTGTATTTTACAGCACAACTAACCAAACCAATATTAAAGAGCAATTAACTCCTTGATATTTATTTATCAATTAACTCCTTGATATTTATTTATTAATTAACTCCTTCATATTTATTTATGTATTCAAATTGTGCTCAAGTAAAGACCCAATTTTGCATTGGATACAAAAAGCTTATTGTAATTTAAACACAACAACTACAACATGAACTGCTGAGCAAGACAAAGACGTACATTATTCTTGTGTATCACATTGATGTGCCTTGGCCTATCAGCATCATTTGGCCCCACACAGACATGAGTGTCAGACTTAAGCCCAGGTATCCTGCAGGCACTCAGCAGTTGGTAGTACTGCACCATGCACAGTGGTTTTCCCCCTAGTGTCTCTACAGGAACTGTTTGCCTGGAATAGACAGAAAGAAGACCTGTAGTACAATGGGCCACAAAAAAACACGCTACTATTAAGGTTTGAAAGTTTTGAACAGTTGAAAAAAAATTAAAGACCAACTTAAGAGGTTTTTCTTAATGTGATAAGATTTGGAATTGCCTCATACCAAAGTGACGCTTTGCAGAGAACAGAATAAGAAAAGCACATTTAAACTTATAAATAAACTTTAAAAAAAAAAAAAAAAAAATAAACATGGTAAAGATTAAAAAACGTGGCAATAAATTCTAAACACATGGCAACATGAATTTTTACAACACATATTGCCGATTACTAAAGTTACGTCCGTTTGTTTGCAGAACTTATACATGGCCACAATATTTTGATTTTTCCCACAAAACACAGACATGTATGTGCTAATGTAGAAATACATCTGTATGATTGATTTGACACATTACCTATACATGAACTAGTCTTTGTATTGAGATCCAATCTATTTGAATATAATCAGGAGAAATAATGATTCTAAAGCAAAGGGAGGTAATTTTAAAAAACTACATTACAAACAATAATGATAAAATAATGATAAAATAAAAATAATAAGTTAGTTGATGCACTTACTGATCTAACATAGCCTTATAGTCTAAAACACCAGCAATAAATTTGGCTGCAAAACTGAAATAAAAAATAACATAAACAAATAATTCTCTTATAAGGCAATACCCTAAACTGTAAACAAATTAATAATATGAAATGTTTATTTAAGTTTACTATTAAAGACAACATAGTTATAACTAAAACCTTCTAGTCCACATAAAGACTTTGACAGTAGTTTCAATAACCAAATGAATATAGAATGCTTAGAAAATTATACTCATTTATGTCATTTAGATGACTGCCTTTAAACTATTATCCTCTGATGTCTACAGCTTAGAATATAAACCCTACGCCACTTAGCATGTAGAATCAAATTTTTTCCAAATTAAATGTTTATAAATACATTTGATAGACTAAGCATTTTAAAATCTTAGCATAAATGTCAATATAAAGTCGTGTAAATATAACTTAAAAAAAACTAAAATAAATCGCTGTAAAAAAACTCATTATGCAAGAAACATGTCAAGAATTTGTTAATAGAGTAGGTTTAATAGTCTGTGGTCTAAAGTTAAAACAATTCAATCAACGTAAGACCTACGCTATCTGCTCTTTTTGGCCTCTGTAGTTCTGTCTTGGAAGCACCATCCCAGGGTTGACATTGACTACAATTGGGTCCCTGCAGTCAAGGTAGGCAACATGTTTCCACCAATCAGAAAGCTTTAAAAAAAAAAGGGGGAGATTATTACTTTGAAAAACTGGGTTCTTCCAATACATTAGAGTGTAATTCACATAAAATGCTCAACATGTAAGCAGCTATAATTAATTTCATTGAATATCTAGAACAACAACAATGTAATACTATAAATACCCAATTTGTATGTTCCTTGGCCCTTTCTTCAAGAAGTCTCTGGAGCACTGGACCTTCATTGGCCTGGAACTTTTGTACTATCTTCAAAACACAATGGGAAAGAAATAGTTGTTTTTGTACAGTTTCAGAAATCAGTAAAACCATACCTGGGTACCTGTAATTTGTCATAGACATATTCTTACTGGCTCATTAGTGTAGTTAATGACCGTTGACCGGATTTTGATGTGTAACGTACATTTAAACCAGATAAATTGAGTCAATGTGACTGTATAGCCTATATAAATTTACCTAAAGCAACAACAACAAAAGCATGAAGAATTCAGGAATTGCCAATTACTGTATCCGACCAAGAACAAATAGGCTTCTTTAAGATTGAATTTTTTTCTCTGACATTTTTGATCAAGTTGACAGATTTGTAACACTGTAATTTGGGTAATCTAAATAGTAATGTTATGACCAAAACTCCAGAAGGGACATAACTCTTATTTACACATTTTCTTTTTAAATCTCACCTCCAAAAATATTGTAAAATTGACACATTTTTTCATTGCCTATAATTTATTTTTTTAATTGTACGTAACACCATACTGAGGGGCTCAAAATCTTAAGAATACAGCAAAATACAGGCAGGTATCCATGTATGATAAAACCAATCATTTCTTTATTATAATTTAATGATATTTAGTGATATTGAGCTTTCCTTAAACTAACCAGGAGGGTTTTAGAAACAGATTTCTCTAGCACAGAGGCAAAGTACTACAGTTAAAAGTCAACTAACAGTTATAGTCAAAGAAACATTTCCCCTGAAAGTGATGGTGTAGATTGGTGAAAATAAATCAGACAGACTGTGAAATTATGTTTTAAAATGCTTGAGGTTCTTTCACTATAAGACAAAATATTTGTATAAATCTATTTTACGAGTTAAAAATTCCAATTTGTTTTTAGTCTACTCTGTAATATTTGTAATAAAATGAGCTTAAATCCAACTGTTTGTTATCTGAGCATCAGTCTACTCTACTGTGTGATATTTGTAATAAAATGAGCTTAAATCCAATTGTTTGTTATCTGAGCATCAGTCTACTCTGTAATATTTGTAATAAAATGAGCTTAAAGCCAACTGTTTGTTATCTGAGCATCAGTCTACTCTGTAATATTTGTAATAAAATGAGCTTAAAGCAAACTGCGTGTTCACTTACCTGTTCTGTTGCTTTGTATTGCTCATCTGTGAGTAGAGGCTGGCATGTTTTTAGATATTTCTTCAAAGTCTGGTCCAGCTGGGGGACAGGCAGTCTAGGGAGGGAGTACTGGACGGAAAATGTCCTACCTTTAGGGACAATGTGGTGAGGCTGTCTCTCGACAACCATCTTGGTCAAAGCACTGGTTGCTTGCACCTGAAGTAGACAAGAACTCATTTGTAAACAAATAGCAAAGTTGTAAACATTTCAATCTCATATTTCAATTTATTTATGCAGCAATATTGAAGATGAATAAAATGTGTACTAATACTCCACATGAAATCATAACAATTATAAGAAACTTTTTTTTCACAAGAAAATAATGCATCCTAAGGGGCTGTCCATAAATGACATCCTGTACCTAGGAGAGAGAGAGGGTGTGAAACAGTTGGGACAATATGTGATGAGGGGAGCATTGGAAATATGGTGGGTTAATTTTGGGGGCATGACATCATAATGGAAAGGGTCTTACTTATTTTTGTTTACATATAACGACGGGGTGAAGGGGTTGAAAACTGGCCAAAATCATGAGATGTCATTAATGGATGGCTCCTAAGAGAAGACTTGAACCAAATATTAGCATTGGATGTAAAGATTTAGTAAAATTTTAAGTTAAACTTAACCACTGATAAGCGTAAGAAGCTATTAATTTAAACAAAGAAGGAGTAGCAACTATAAATTAAAAGACAATATTTAGTGCATTGGAAAAGCGTGCAATGGAAAAATCTCCTGCATAAAACGACAGTCTGTAAATTACAAGAAAAGATAATGTCAACATTGTCAAAAGTGTTTAAGTACTTGGAACTTGATCCTGAAATGTCTCAATATATCATTTACAGCAGTTTTTACCAACACAGGGCATGGTGGCAGAGGCAGCACGTTTGGCTGGCATACCAAAGGTCCTGGGTTCAAATCTTGGTGAAGGCTAGGATTTGTTCCTGTGTCTGGATGGTGTCCCTAAGTCTAACCAGCTCTTATGTGTACCTGACTTTAGTTGGGGTAAAGTAAGTAAAGGCAGATGGGCGTTGTGCTGACCACACAATCCCCAAGTATACCGTGGTTACAGAAACTGGTGAAAGCTGCTTCACTGGCCCTGCGGATTAATTTGGTCTGACGGGATATTTTTTTTTACTAACAAAGTTAATTGGGTATAAAAAAAGGAAATTGTGGAACTGACAATGTTTTTTTTTTGTACAATAATATGTGCATGTTTAGAATTGACCATGGGGAAACCTTTTAAATCAATAGATAAATAGTTTCCACAAAATTGACCATATCTCTTGCACTTTTAAATAGATGCTCTCTGTTGAGTCCATCTACTTCAAATGTTTTGGTTGGTAAGTAAAACGTGAAATCAAAGTTTCACACCACATCAAAGGACACACACAATTCAATTAACTCACAGAACTGAATACTAAGTAAAGTTCAGAACCATAATAGAGAACAACCACAGAGTTCAACTTACAGTAAAACTTTATATCCCTAATTGGTCTACAACAATTATATCCACAATTACATTTATCTCTTGTAAATTCACAGTTCAAAGTTTCACAGGATAGGCCAAAGTGCATCATTTTATGACAATATCAGTTATAGAAAGCAAGCATTTCTACATTCTATAATCAGTTCTCGTTCACAATTGACAATATTCAAATTAGTTATGCCTTTAACCCACGAGTGTATATTCACTTTCACACATTTCATAGATAACAGTTGAGCTATGGTATACATATAGCCAAAATGAAAAAGTGGACCAAAATGTTATTTACAATATGAGCTGCATAAACTGTTGTCTACAATTGTTTTTCGTGATATCAAAAGTAAGTTACAGTATCATAGTTACAGTATCATAGTTACAGTATCATAGTGTCCCCTTCACAGGACAGTGTAAAATAAATCAGCAAGAAATGTAAACTAGTTGATGTAATGTACTGTAAGCCCCTACAATGTAAACTAGTTGATGTAATGTACTGTAAGCCCCTACAATGTAAACTAGTTGATGTAATGTACTGTAAGCCCCTACAATGTAAACTAGTTGATGTAATGTACTGTAAGCCCCTACAATGTAAACTAGTTGATGTAATGTACTGTAATCCCCTACAATGTAAACTAGTTGATGTAATGTACTGTAAGCCTCTACAATGTAAGAAAATCCAAGGGAAATTGACAAGTTACTTTTAGTGCCTTCTTTTATTGTCCCTTTTATTCCTTTGTATTTCTCAATACAGTTTATAGAAATGTTCTAAAAAAGGCATACACTTTTTTAAAATCAACTAATTCACCAGCATAAAAGATATAATAAAATATATTGTGTGCAGGAAGTTGTAAAATTACTGAACTTTTGTCTCAATCAAACTGGGAGGCTATAGTAAACAAACAGACAACCAAACTCGAGGCAATTATTTATTTGGCTTATAGTAAAGTTTAAGACGTTTGATGTGGTCCAGCTTCAAAATTTGAGTTTAAAATCTATTTGATAATAAGTACCAAGCATTTTGCCCGGTTTGCCAAGGCCACTAAACCTGGTTAGCTCAGCCTCATTAGCCAAGAGATTAAAAAGGAGTAACTCCATGAATGTCTATACTTAAGATAGATGTAATGTTCAAGTTCTGTGACCAACGTTTGATCAAGCATTCAAAGTACAATTTACTAATCAAATATATAAACAGCAAGGAAGGAACTTACTGTATACCATTGAAAAATGTAACGTACTCAAGAGCTATTTGATCTTGTGACTTACAAATTCAATAGTGAATACCAGTAATGAAACATTGTGTCGCTACAATGAAAAGAAGTTAAAGATATATTCTGTATGAACTTTTTTTTTATATCTGCAGCAGAGTTCTTGCCTTTAGATAATTCCTGAGTCAGGAATCCTGACCTGATTAATTCACCAAAATACTAATGAGGGGGTGGAAAAAACTTAAACAATTTCGTCTTTAGGAACAGACCACCCACACAACACAGACTTCAGTATTGATAGAAAATTGTGTAATACTCCAGACAAACAAAAGAACAACTACAAAAGCTCTCTATTATCCAAAAGTTTCATAATGCTACAGCTGAAATAACTAATCTATTATGTTTATAGTTGGCACATGGCATTGTTAGCCCATGTAAATATAGGTATCATATTTTAACCATTATTCTCTCAGCTTTGTAATTCTTTTTGAAGCAGATTTTGTTGTCTTTGTGTGTATGTGTATAAAAGTTGATGTGTTTTGTCACATTGCTATAAATAAATAAAAACCTTGTAATTCATCAGAACAATTTTACTTTACAACTATTTTGAACTCTACATTACCAAGTGAAATGACTATATTATGGTATAATTATAATAAGACCATGATGAAAATGAGCAAGCCAGAAATACAGTCAATTGTCCATTTGGCTTTTTATTATTTCATTTTAAAACATTAAACTCAAGAAAATATGCCTAGACTTTGATAAATTCACTCATCAACCCTTACAAATTATACTTGAACAAAAAGGTGAGCAGTAGATGTTGGTCTTCCCCATGTAACAATTTGATATGTAAAATATCAATTATTAATGATCGTGTCATATTATGAGATCATCATGCTCAGTCAACAATTAATTTACTCTTATAATAATGTAATACCCATTTCATGTGCTGGTATAAAACACATGTCCTGAAAACAAATGGAGAAAAATTAAAGACCTAAATAGGCTTTGATACTTAAGCATTTTAGTTATCATTTAATTCAAACAATAAAAGAGTAAAAATTTATCAAAGCGATAAATATAAGAGGTAAAACTTTATCTTCTTAACCTCTACTTCACCAAACTTGACCTTTTAGTTGCTGTATAATTGGTTAGGTTTATCACATATTAAAAAAAAAAGTAACAGCCTTCTGAAAGTTAAAACAGAAATGAAAAGATAGCCGGGTCATTGGTGTCAGCCCACTCACAGCTTGATAAGCAGGTGGAAGGGCGGGGGTGGGGATAACTCAAGTAGGATTACAGGCGTTAGAAAATGTTTCAGTGTTCAGATGTTGAAGCTATCAATGGAGTAACCTTCAGACTTTTCACCAGCAAAGCACACGTTTGGGAAATACGGCCAGGTTTGACTATAGGCTTTTTGTCTTTTAACATTCAAAAGGATTACTTTTATAAACAGTTATAATTTCATTCAGTCTGTATATATTGATTTTAATTTGTTCGCTAGTCTATATCATAGGTTCTCAACGGGGGCGATATCGCCCCCTAAAGGGGGGGGGGCGGTGAGAAGCTTTAGGGGGGCGCTGACATACCCGGGGGCGATTGGGGGGCGGTGAAGGGCAAGTGGGCGGTACAAACGTACCTGATATATTTTAACACCTCAGCTATTTGAAACAATTTGTTTTTGGATGAAATGTTATGTAAACGCAAGTGCTGCTAAATATCTGATGTCCCGCAACAGTATGCCTACATATTATTATATTAACAAGAAAAAAGAATCGCAATGACTTTTTGATGAAGTAGGGTTCTGTATTTGGCAAATATAGTGTGCGGCCAGCTGGTCCTGTGGTTGGTTCACAGGACTGTCGCCCTAACATCTGCTAATATTAATGATATTTTTATCTCAGTTTATCTGAGATAACCTTAATGCGTTTTCGGTTGTTTAAATGTTCACTATACTATTGTTAAGCCGTATAGATAAGTAGTAATCATACAAACTGGGTAGTTATTGTAATGCTTGAAAATTTACATAAGATGTTTTAGTTACATAATATTTATATAATTTTCAAATACTTTTTACAGTTTGATCATTTCAAAGTTGTAAATTGTAAGCTACCGTATTTATTTTTTTATTAAAGTAAATAAACAGAAATATTAGCTCAAATAAAACGGGCCTATTATCTCTCTTTAACTAAAAAATGTTTCCACATTCGATTCAATAGTGATGCCGAACAAGTTCTGTTTTGTAATATAACAAATATTACTGATTATTAGACCTAAGGCTTTTGCAACCGAAATTGAAACAAAAATAGACAAATTATAAGCAACACACGAGGCAAACGATTCACATTAATATTGATTTATTTAAACCTTTTGTTAGGGCAATTTTTTTATCTATTAATTCTTACAATATGTTTCCTTTTCAGTTTTTTTAAACATAATTAATCACACAAAAAGTCTAGTTCCCCTAAAAAAAATTTTGGAAACTATAGTCCAGATGGGCGGAAGGGGAGGTGAAGGGGGCGCTAAAAAAAAGTTGGGGGGGGCGGTGAGCGGAAAAAAATTGTGAAAGGGGGCGATGAGCCCAAAAAGGTTGAGAACCTATGGTCTATATAATCGCTTGGACTACATACCAATCGAGATAAAAGCAACGTACATCGACTCTAAAATTGTCACGAAAGAGATTTTTATTGAACATGCATGCTGTTGAAATTGTTCATTTAAACAAAAATAAGTATGCCCAATTATGCACATATTTTTATACCCGGTATTGAAATGATGACTATAAAAGGATGTGCTTGAGTAACATGAGTTAACTGCCCTTGGAGTCTCTTTCATTCAATGTGTTGAATGAATATTCAGGTTTCTTTCATTCAATGTGTTGAATGAATATTCAGGTTTCTTTCATTCAATGTGTTGAATGAATATTCAGGTTTCTTTCATTCAATGTGTTGAATGAATATTCAGGTTTCTTTCATTCAATGTGTTGAATGAATATTCAGGTTTCTTTCATTCAATGTGTTGAATGAATATTCAGGTTTCCAGTCTTTTGTGTATTGCTGTACAGTATTTTGTTTTCTTTCTATTGTATTTACTTTGTTTCTGTCTTCTATTATTGATCTAGATATTTTTATTTGAATATATATTCAAACCTCTGTATGGACAAAATGTGCCCATGGGTCAACTACTTATTCATTATTAGCCTCATCATTTCTGTTGCAGTGTGCAGGCTGTGACTTATGTGGTCAGAGTGCTTGCAAATAGTGATGCAGGCATTATATACGCACTTAGTTAATTCCCTTGTAACAAACTCATTGCATAAAAAAGATGATGATTTTTAATGAAGTGAAAAAGTTGACAAAGCATTGAAAAAATGTTATATTATTAAAAATCTGATGTTATGCTATGTTCTTTAAGGCTTATCAACTCCAGAATTCCAAATAGGAAATCTTCCCTATTCCTAATTGGTGCATTTAAAAACTTTTTTTCATTAAAGCATCTTTAGAAACATAAAAAAGGATTTTCTATTATCTATTACATATTATGTTTTATTTTCTATTATCTATTACATATTATGTTTTATTTTCTATTATCTATTACATATTATGTTTTATTTTCTATTATCTATTACATATTATGTTTTATTTTCTATTATCTATTACATATTATGTTTTATTTTCTATTATCTATTACATATGATGTTTTATTTTCTATTATCTATTACATATTATGTTTTATTTTCTATTATCTATTACATATTATGTTTTATTTTCTATTATCTATTACATATTATGTTTTACTGTTTTTACTTTTCATGCTACATTTATTTGCTTTGTCCTATGTTTGTAAAGTTTTAAAGCTGAGAAGCTGCTGAGTTACAGGTTTTCAAATCAAATATAGATCAGTGCTTATACTGCAAAAATACTTGAATTAAAATTATACTTGCAATTATGATGTTTTTTTAATTGAGAAAATGATTGTATATTATATCTAACTTTATTTTTAATTATAACACATCTTAAAAAAAAGAAATAAAAGTGACAAGTTCAATGAAAAAAAAAGTTTTTCAATGCACCAATTCAGAAATGGGAAAATTATTGACAATTATTCCTACTTGAAATTTCTGAGTTGCTGAGCAGTAAAGAACATAGTATTATTTATTATTGGTCAAGGGAGATAAATGTTACAACAATGGATTATTCTCTTTTATATTGTTGTGGTTATCAAAATTTTTTTTGGAGGAATGAGGAAAGAGAATTTGTGTTGTTCATTTATGTCACAAAAAAATTTGAAAAATCATATTTATTTGATTTTAAGTTTAAAATTAAAAAAATTAATTTAATTGGATTTATTTTTGGATACCAAAATAAATTGGATTTCCTCAAAAGATTTAAATAAATCCAATTTTTATTATTTAAATTACATTTTTTATATTTAAATTTATTTTCATTTCAATTTTTCTAAAGTTTTCTTTGAACTTAGTTTATATTAAACTGTCTAATATATAGAGATATTTCAAGTTAAAGTAGGCCTTTATTAGTGTTAATAAGAAAATTGTTAAAAGCCCTATGTACCTATGTAAAATTAAACAAAATATTTATTTTAAAAAATTCATTTAACCTGATGTAAAGATTTCAACAGATATATTTTTTTAAATTCTAGTTTTAATTAACTTTGATAAAAGTTTGAAACAAGATTAGATCTATAATCAATGCTTAAATAACATATTTAAATCAGCAATTTTGACATTTTTGGTATTTTGAGTTAAAAATTGTAACATTTTAAAACCAATAGACATATATTTTGTTGGTACCTATATAAATTGTGAACATGTAAAAATTGGCAATTAAATTTGATTATTTTATTTATTAAAATGTGTAGTTTTTAAAGCTAATTAAAAAAAAAATTAATTACAGTTAAGGCACCTAAATGTTGTATTTCATATTGTATTTATCTTTACACTCTAGGCCTATAATAAGAATTGTCTTATTACTTTCAATTTTTATTGAAGTACCTAACCTAGTTAATAATAATTTATAGTTAATAAAAAAAAACAGTCAACAGTCATAGTCTGACTCATAGCTGGGATATTTGACTATGGTACAATGACAATTCTCAAAGGAAGTGTCACTACCAATATCTTCTAGGGAGCTATTGGTACTAAAGTTAATACAGCCAATCAAAACTGACCCAAACCAGAACTTTTATAACCAGCCTTAAATCATGCTGGTGAAGCGCTGCCAGTTCATTACTAGTCCACATAAGTAGCCCTAAGAAGCTAAGATTTAATAACCCCTAGCCCCGTGAAAATAAATCCTGAAAGCAATTTAGCTTTAAATTGCTCTTTTGAATATCTAGATTGTCATATTACAATAGATAGTTCTACTTATTACTATTAAAAACAATTAAACCTACAACTTATTATGACTTATACTAATATTAATAGTAATTGCATATTTGGCAGGTTAGACAAAATTAAATTGCCACCTAATCATCAAAATTAAAATTCTGGGTCTTTATAAATGTATTGTTTGTTGTAAAAATAAATATTGATTATGCTAAATTATATTTACTGTATATACTTGCACCGGTGGATAGGTCACACCTTAGTTTAGGATTATTTTTCTTATATTTTGTCATTGACCCACATGCAGTTCACACTCTTACTTTTAGGGAGTAAACACTGCCTTAGTAGGCTATCTATAGCCTATGTCTATAGGTCCGGTAAGTAAGTAAAGTACCAGTCAGACCGAATGGATCCATAGGTCAGATGAAGCAGCGTTCACCAGTTTCTGTGGCCATGGCATACTAGGTGATTGTGTGGCCAGCACTATGCACAGCCGCCTTTACTTTACCCCAACTAAAGTCAGGTACCCATCAGAGCTGGGTAAACTCAGGAACACCCTCCAGACCCGGGAAAAAATCCTAGCCTGCATCAAGATTCAAACCCGGGACCTTCGGCTTGCCAGTCGAACGCGCTGCCGGCTACAGCGCCCCATACAGCCTACGCCTATTGGTCAGGGCCATAGGTTAAAAATAACACATCTTAAGCTACTAGTCTACAAGCTTACGTCTGTATCATAGGTCTAGATAGGCTTTTACACATTTATAATTCATTCCATGTTCATATGGTAATTTGCTATCAATACCAAAAATGCAGCCTTATGCTGTATACCTTATGCTTATGTTAAGCTTTGGTAATACAAAATCCGTCACAAAGTTCAAAAGATTGTGGTCAAATAAAATATTTGTCTATTTCAATTTCAGTTATATAAAGATTTTTATATTTAGGCCTAAACTTACAAAAATTTTCCTAATTAATGTAAAATATAGGCCTTAGCAATAGCCTCAGACCACAGATGAGCTTAAGACGTGATAATGTTCTTTATAGACGGAGCGTCTGTAATGTATAAGATAAGTTGCCTAGTAAATCTACATCATAACAACCACCGATACTTAATGACAGAGTAGTGATGTTTTTCAAAACTATGACACTATGTTACTATGTGGAGTGTAGGACCTATAGTCTATAGCAGGGGTCGGGAACCTTTTGTCTGAGAGAGCCATGGACACCAAATATTTTGAAAAGTAATTTTGTGACAGCCATACATTATGTTTAAAACTAAAAATTAAAATGCAGGGTTGCTATTTGTCTGTCTTTTCGGTCAGTGGAGTCTTATCTCCTTTACCACTTGTGATGCTCAGCTGCAGTAGACTTTATCTCATTTGTAGAGTGAAATATTGATAAAGGCTACAATTAATATGTAGATCTAAGGAGTCTAAAGACTAAAGTAGTCTAAAGAAAAAAAAATTATAATCGAACATTTGTCTGCGAGCCAGACGCAGCTATCAATAGAGCCACATCTGGCTAGCGAGCCATGGGTTCCCGACCCCTGGTCTATAGCCTATAGATCGCACCCTTATTTTTTTATCAAAATTTAAAATAAAACAAGTGTGTTGAAGTTGACAACATTTTTCCTTTTATTCTTTCCGACAAGAGATAAACCAGAGAGGAAGAACACATATATGGACTTGGGTGATAAAACAATGTCAGTGAGATAAAAAAAAGTATTGCTTAAAAAAATAAAAAACAGACAATAGACAGTAATAGTCAGCGGTGGACGATGGATGATTTGAGATTTGAAGTGTGTTGTTTTTGTAGGCCTACTACTACACTACTGGCCATACGATAAAAGGATAATTCGTGATAAGATTATCAGTATCAGTGACTGTCGGTAATAGTAATAACCGCTACCAGAGAGAGACCGGTTATTAGTTTGGGTATCTCAAGCTTACCACGGATCTTTTTACATAACGAATCATTCCGATTTATTGGAACTGTTTTGTTGATGTTATGTAGAGTTGTTTTTTTGGTTCAAAGTTCACAAGCTGAGGAGTTTCCGCAAAGCCTCAAATTAACTCTATAACTCTAAACTGGAGGCTATGTTTTTTTTCGGTCTCAAAGGTTAAGGGTTCAAGTTCAATCATGTCAAAGGGCATTACTACTAATAAAAATTTATAACGGGTTAGGCCCAGTCTTATTTCGTATTAAGCTAAGAAAAACAACAACAAGCGCAGCGATAATTTAAAAAAAAACCTCTTCTTTCTATACAAAAATATAAAGAATTTAGAATATTTTTACATTTGAACAGGCATAAAATTTCATGTCATTAATTATTAAACATTAAATTTTCATTAAAATTACAAGATTTATCAATTTTGAATATCCTATAGGCTACTATAGAATATAGAATGAAAGAATGTCCTGAATATCTATATTGAAGCCGATTTAGTTGGGTTTAAAATAAAGGTCACGTTTACTAAAACAATATTGATCGTGTTTTTTTTCCTCAGCTAATTTGCTTCTAATTAAAATATTATTTAAATAGCAAACTTTAATATTTTAGGAATGGTAGGCCTACTATTGCAGAGAAGCGGCTCTCATTAATGTATCGGTTCTTCTGAGAGGCTCTTTTAAATGATTGAATATAGAGGTGGATCACCATCCAAAGATCCGGTTTAGTACTGAATCGCCGATGAATAAAAATCTGTTTAAAAGTCTATTCAGTTCTATGTTGACTTGTAATCGAGGTAACCACAGAATAGAAATACTTATTCTGTGGAGGTAACTACTAACTGCAAACAACTGCATTAGTAGAAATGTAGACCTATGTCGCCTAACATCATTTAAAAAATTGATCGAAATGTCTTCAGTAGGCTATAAGTAGTATAAGTCTAAAGAGCGTCTGAAACATATGATAGGGCATCATAGGGTCTATAAGATAAGATACGGTTAAAAGAAAAAGGGTATGTAAAAATGAGACGATATTTTCTTTTCTGATTAGTTTCGACGATACGTAAACAGTAGCTGCGGCTAAATGATTGTGTGTCGTCAAAACCAATCAAGCAGAAAAAAATAAATCTCTAGGCCTATATATTATATAGCCTAAGCTCTATATAGGGCCTAGGCCTATAGAACCTAATTGTTTGTTTTCCTGACTACATCAATTTCATCAAGCTATATATAATAGGCCTATAGCAGGTCTATTTAACATCCATCCCGAACGATAGTAGTTCTACCTCCCGAAAAGAAGAAATAATATAACTTTATTAGAACATTTTTATGAAATAAAAATCACGTTAATTATTCTATCTTTTCTGATTTTATACACTGACTTAATAGGTCTACAGTCTACAGCCCTAAAGCCAAATCTATAATATTATATAGGCTATATGTAGGCTGTAGTCAAGGTTATATTTGTTATAAGTTATAGGCATATGAGTCCGTTAAATTGTTGTAGGCCTATAGGTTAGGCGGCATAAGCCTAATCCTAATATTTTATTTCTATGTCGACTTTATTATATTGTAGAGTTTCTAAATTTGTGCGTATATTATTTATAATAAGAAATATTTTTATTTCAAATATTCACTTATTGAGATTTTTACAATCAAAGTATAGCTTAGTACTTGTATTACGAATATTATTAGGCTATATCTATAATAATGGACGTTTCTTAATGAGTTGGCCAGATTTTTTATTATTTTTCCAGTGTGAACGTTTCACTTCCGCTTTATTTTCCATGGTTTATTTATCATGGCAACGAGCAATTCAGAGCTCGCTATTCATCATCCCTTGAAATTAATGACGTTGAAAGTTGTATTTTAAAACACAGGGGATGCGCTAAAAATTAAGGGCTATAAGTACTATGCTAAAAAAATACCCTTTTAAAGCAAAAGGTAAGAATTATAAAATAACTGCTGGTTGCCTAAGCTGCTTCGTTTCTCTTGGCGACTCGGACTACGAATTAGGCTACTTCAGTACTTGAGTTAGTACGAGTACGGGTAATAGCCCTAATTTGAAGACTAGGCCTAAGTTGAAACATATATCATTATTAAACATTAATTATATATATAAATACAATTTAAGTTATAAAACCTATCATTATTATTATACTTTAAAGTTTATAGCCTAGTGGCGTAGTAGTAGACACAATCAGTGCAATCACAGAGGTAGGTCAGTAGGCCTATCACTATCAGTAGAGCTGTATAGTAGACTTCTCAAACAATCATTCATGGACAATGGACCTACGCGTCAATGACTAGGCTATTTAAATTAAATTTTAAATATATTAGTTTATAAATAATGTTTAAATTAGGAATAGTAAAATTATTTTTTAAATAAATTTACAGCTCAGACGGCTTAGTGCAAAAAAAATAATTAAGGAAATCACCACTTACAGTGCAAGATGCTCTAGGTCAATGAGAATAATGAAAGTACACATTCACTCAAAGTAAGTAGGCCTATGCATATTTTATGCTAATCTTAATTTATTTTAAACATAATTGTGTATCTGCCTGATTACAGTTGTAGGAAAATGGCATAAACTAATCTACTATTTATTCATGAGAGGAGCATATATAATACGCAGTTCATTTCTCTTAAGTCCTAACCTTACCAATATGAAACATTTAAATTTTAAAATACATTTTTAATCTAGAAATTCTTAATTTTCAGGTTGATGTACATTTTCATTAGATAACATTGAAATCACATCTTGTCATAGCACTTGTGCGGTGGGGTTAAGAGGCAGCTGTGGACATGCCATTGGCTTATTATTTACATAAAGCTGATTTCAGCATGGAGATTTTAAAGTACATTCCTGCTGTAAGTTATAAAATTATAAATGTTCTCATATAATTTTTTTTTTAATACGGTATAACATTTATTAACACATTCTTGAAATAAATTAATGGTAAAAATTCTGTAAAGTTTTTAATGATTAAAACAATTATTTTTGTATTTATCGTTTTATCTTCCTAATCTTAGACTTTAGGGCCTTGGAATTACATGTAAAATCGCCACAACTTACACAGATGAAACAGGGATAAGAGAAAGAGTTTTGACGCCACATCGTTTCATTTAGAAATATTTCATTCACAAAGAATTTTGGTTAAAATAGTATGAAGAGAAAATTTTGTTATTAAAGTTATTACAAGTTTTACTTTAAATGTTTTTTTGACATTCTTTTGGCTTGGGTTTATTTTTAGTGACTTATTTATGTTTAAGATTACCGGTACAACTAAATGACTTTGTAAATCCATCAAATTAAAAGAATCGACATTATGTTCTCTGAATAACTCTGAACAGGTAGCAATCTGTTTCATTTAGCTACCGGGGAACCTGCATTGTTTTCTAGTGTCTTTACATTTTTAATTTTAACAATTATTTTGTTGTTAGAATTAGAATACCATTTTTATTTGACTTGAAAAGTTTTATTAGTTTATACAATATTTTCATAGTTATAAAGTAAAAAACAAAACTAGGGCAATAGATAAAAGAAATTTATTTATACTAGTACTAGATAAAAAAGAAACTATAGTTGTATCAATAGCTTTGTTGTACTTGGTTGATTGTTAACAGCTAGCCCATCTTCAGACTGTTTAATTGTTTTCTACACTGAAAAAAACAACAACTGATGTTCAATAAATTTTTTTAAAATATAAAATGCAGCGTCAATATATAATGCCATGTGAAACAGAGCTGTATTTTAATACATTTTATTTTAAAAGAAAATAATATACTAACAGATATACAAGGGTAAAAACTCAAGTATAAGTCGCACATTTTTTTACAAACTGTTTAGGTCAGAGAAATGGGTGAGGCGTAAGCAAAAATAAATTTTAAAAAATTCTAGGCATAAATCTTGGGATGTAATTGAAGGTTGCTATAGTATTATGTATAATTATGCTTTTTTGATCTTCCATGCCACAATGACAGTGAAAATAAAAATAAGTATACCGGTACAAAAAATATATAGCTTTGCCAAATAGATAATAGTGCGGCTCATATCTATGAATTTAATTTTAAATGCCTTTCAATTTATATGTGCAGCATATACACAAGTGTAGCTTACAATTGAAAGTTTACAGTATGTATAGTATAGAAGTAGCTACTTTTCTTATTAGCTCTAGGGTATTTACCTATTGTTGTCAACATTTTGCAAAGGCTTGTTAGGCTCATAATCTTTTTCACCAACATTTTCCTGCAATTCTTGTCTTACATTTTGCTGCAAATAAAAAAATAAACATCCTTTTTTACTCTAACATTTGTGTGAACAGTCTAGTCTAAAATATTATATCTATTAGAGTAGCAGAACTGGTTAGTTTCATGAGAGCTTGAACGGTAAGGTAAACTATGTAAATTGAATTTTTAAATAGTCTACAAACTACAGGTTGGTTAATACCTGGTATATATCAATTAATAAAATGAACAATATATTATAATAATACAAATATATAGTGCTACTACTACCACAGAGGAATATTCTATTAAAATTTGTTTGAATGTAGACATACTTTTCAGTGCTGGTGCTATCTGATGGTTCTTTTTGTTGTGTTGCCTCAAATTATTCCACTTAAATTTACCAATAGTCTTGAATAGTTTTCAACTTTAAGTTGGCCTGTTGCTTTCTTCTGTGAAATGCTCATGGATGACTCTACAAATACAAATATTTAAAAGTTACACTTACACAATTTTAAATTTATAAATATGAAACAGACTGTAAAAGGCATGCATTAATTCATTCAAAAATTAAATTTCAAATAATTAAGATGCAAATACTATCATACTACGATAGTAAGTATTATGTGCAAACTAACATATCTACAATTATTTTTTTTATAGTAGCCGAGCCTATAGGTTATATTAAATTAAAATTAATTATACACAACCGGTATTATAATATAACTGTGTCAACGGTCCTAGCAATAAAGTTTTGCAAATAGTATTTGGGCTTACCTATGATAACAGCAGCATTTTGGTACGGCTCAGTTTAGGACTACACTCATACGGAGTCATACTCTATATCCTTATCCGGCTGGTCCAGCGGTTAGTTCACCGGCCTGTCAACCAAAAACCAACGGACAGGTCGCGGGTTCTAGCCCTGCCACCGACGGAACCCTGTCGCCCTGCAGGAGTTTTGGGCCTAGTGGACGTAATAATCTTCTATCTAGAAGGAACGTCTGTAAACTTATAAGTTTCCCTGAAAAAATAATAGCATACTTATTAGTCTGTTGTTAAATAATTTTGTTTTGTAAATATGAAATGCAGTGTTACTGCGTTAGTATAATTCACTGTGAAACATATAAGTTTTTTTTAAATATGTATAGGGCCTAAATAATAGCCAATTTAAATTTTATGTGCCGCACTTTACCTTTTGCTATCACCATTTTAATTTTAGCAAAGGCTTGCCAGGCTTTTTTTTTTTAGCATTGTCCTCCAGCAGTTCTTGACTTGGATTATGGCTGCAAATTAAAATTTATATAAAAAAGATTAAAAAGAAGCTGATTTTATTTAAACATTTGTGTAAACATTCAATATCAAAAGTTAGTAGAGTAAGGGTTAGTTAAATTTAGTTACATTATAAAATCATTAAAATTAGGCCTATGCCTATGCTATAGCTATGCCATGTCCCATATAATCCTATATAAATTGCTCCCATGGCCTGCCTATAACACTCAGTAACAGGCTATACTATAACTGAACCATATCAGTATATCTTATAATACGGATAATTACAATTACAGACGCTCCTACTATAAAGAAAATCAGGATTACTAAGGCAAAGGCCTATTTATAAAGTCAAGACTACAACTACAGCCAACGCTCGTCAGTGCCAAGCTGAGAGGATGAGACTGAGACTAGTCTTCAAACTGTCTTGCATATATGTCTCATATGATATCTTTTAAATATATATTATATATATATATATATTTGCTTAGGTCTAACTAGAAGACAATAACAACAAGGACTACCCGTTTTTTAATTTATTTTAGGTTTAATTAGCGCTAGTCTAGATCTAGATAGATCTAAACTAAACTTTAACAGTTAATAGAAACACACAGTAAGTCAGTAATCAGTAAGAGTAAGAGTCAAGAGTTGAAGAGGTGTGTCTTATTTAAACTAAAGCCTCACCTGAAATTTAGATCCTACATCCCTGCGAATTTTAACGACTCGTTCTTTAATCATGTTTTTCTCTTTGGGAAATCTGTGAAATGAAATGAGCCTGCACTTTGATTTACTAGCGGAACAAAAAGGAACGCAACCAAAGCCTGCATCCATTTCCAATGCTTTTCTTCCTTTGCTTCAACAACCGGAAGTAAAACATTCATTACTTCAATTTTCAAAAGGTCACATGAATACATTTGCATATGACCTAAGAAACGTCCATATCCACCTAGGCTATATTTTTCTTTTAGTGAGTGAACCGATTCAATAATACTATTCTTTTTGGAGAACGCTCGGTATAGCGGCGTTCTCAATGATGAGCCACTCTGCTGTCTATAAATTTATGGACTATCGTTAAAAGAAATGGCTAATCAATGAATTATTTAGAGGTGTACTTTCTTTATATTTTCCATTCTATGTTTAATAAAAAAAAGTTAAGAAAATATGCAAGATTGGGCTAAAGTTAAAAAGAAATGGCAGATAAATGTGTATTTTTAAAACATCTTAATCAGCTTATCAAAACTATTTAATTTTAACTAGTTTAACTTTCTAATCAATATCCCAAAACGTTCTGATTCCAATATTTTACGACTACCAAGGAACGCCGATTGGTCTTTCGGCTGGAAATAAACTTGCAATGACCAATCAGATAACTTTTAGTATTCCTACATTTTTATTTAGAAGGCTTATTAGCTTATTATAGACGAAACTAATTTCGTTGTTGAATTTATAATTTGACTTGTGTAATATCTTACTGGAATAACAATTATTTTTATAATTTTCGAAATAAATCACCAAGAGATTCAGGCTTAATAAGGAAAGGTAAGACTCATTGTGCTATCGGTGATTTTAGTATATGTCACGTGATATTTATTGACAATCTCAGCGGCAAACCTAAACTAAACAAAGCTTATTTCTGAAACTTGATTAACAAGTTCGAAATTGATTGTAGCCTAAATAGAATCTAATTGATTTAAACATTTATTGTAAAAGATATGTAGGTATTTATTATACATAGAACTGTCGATCTCATGATTCATGATATATCGATACTGGTTTAAAATCCTTGTCATGCCTTCTAGGATTCTAGGTAAACACCGCCTTAGGCTTAGGCCTTAGGCTTAGGGACATCGACATCATATAGAGTATAGAGTCTAGTAAAATCTAGTCTAGTTAGTCTATAATCTAATAATAATAATAATAATCTATCCCAAATCAAACTGTCAATAGGCTATTCAATCAATATTATCAATATTCAATATAGGTCTAACTGTACAGGTAAATATAGGATTATATTAATTGGTAATACTTTGGTTTAGCTACCTCACGAAAAGTAGGCCCGGTGGTAGGGTTCTAAAAATTTCCAACTGAAATTTTTTTTGCTTGGAGCTATTGATAAATGTATAGTCCCAGCAACAGGTGGCTCGGACGAAGACATCAAAGCCAGAATAGGGAAAGCGAGACATGCTTTCATCACCCTGAGACCAGTCTGGAGGTCAACAGCCCTGTCTATCCGGAACAAACTGCGAATTTTCACCACCAATGTAAAGGCAGTGCTTCTCTACGGATCAGAGACCTGGAGAGTCACCAACACTCTGAGCACTAAGCTTCAAACCTTTGTTAATGGCTGCCTCCGCAACATATTAAAGATTCGGTGGACAGAAAAAGTAAAGAACATCGAATTGTGTCGACGAACAAATCTGGATCCCCCTCAAACAGCAGATCGCAAGGAGAAAGTGGCGGTGGATTGGGCACACCTTACGGAAGCCCCCACAGGACATCACGCGACAGGCTCTGCAGTGGAACCCCCAGGGAAAAAGGCGGGTTGGTCGCCTGAAGACCACCTGGAGATGCTCCTGTGAGGAGGAAATGGCAAGCTGCAACCTGTCATGGGGTGAACTAAAAAAGGCTGCCCAGAATCGAGTGCTGTTGTGGAGGCCCTATGTTCCACAAGGAACCAAAGGAATTAAGCAAGTAAGCAAGTATTGATAAATGTCTTAGGAAGAGCGGCAGACTATTAAAAATGAAAAAAAAAATTTGTTTCATAGAAAAAACAAATATCAATTGTGTTTACCAAAGGCTTGTGACGTCACACACCATGAAACACGAGACATGAAGAATCAAGTCTGCAGCGATTGCTAAGACACTCATCAATAGCTCCTAATACGAAAATTTTCAGTCGGAATTTCTTAGAACCGATGCCGAAAAGGAAAAGGGGCAAAATAGCACGAAATGAATACAAAAATAAAATTATTCTTACCGTATTTCATATGGAATAACACAAAAAGACACAAAATCCTATTGTTCTTTCTTCCTACTTGTTGAGAACACCTTGTCTCTTCACCATGTGCTATTCTAGATTACTTCCTGTCCCAAGATATGGCCAGTTTGGCTATCTACAGCCAAATAAAAAAAAATATTCATTGAATATTCAATCAGAAGTCTAGTAGTAGTAGGCCTATAAAACGAGTTGGGCCACATTATCATAGAACAGTGAAGCAGCATTCACCAGTATCTGTGGCCAAGGCATACTAAGCGATTGTGTGACCAGCACTACAGTGCCCAGCTGTCTTTACTTTATCCCAATATTTTCATGTATCCATCAGAGTTGGGTAGACTCGGGGACACCCTCCAATTCGGGGCACAGATTCTATCCTAGTCTTCACCAGGATTTGACCCAGAACCTTAAGTACGCCAGCCGATTGCGCTGCTGTGTGGTCACCATGCCACCATGGCTATATGCCTTGTTCAACAGTTGACTTTTGGAATTGTTATTGAATAGAACTAACACTGGTTAATTGAGTAAACAGATGCATCACAGCGATACATATAAATTAAGTGAAGATTTTATTAGGTTCTGACTTGTTTGATAAACTGGTGTGAAGAAAATAGAGTAATTAAAAGGGGCTTATGCATGAAAAGTATTATCAACACCTAGCACAGTAGTTGCTAGCCCTTGTCCTAAATATAGGCCTACTCCGTTTAGTTTTAAACTAATTAAATGAAAACAAACAAACCTTTAAACCTGTTTTCATTGCCAAAGAACATTTGACAATTAAATTTGTTTTATAATTTTATGTTAAGGGAAACTTTTGCACTTTTGATGCCCAGTTTAGGAGTTCTGTATGTAGAAACATAGATATGGGAATCATAACTGTAACTCAATATTATGTGCTTTTATATTAACTTCACTTTTCTTTCTTTGTGGGTGGCAAAGAGTGAAATCTTCTGAAGGCTAATGAATATCAAAGATGCATAAAACATGATTTATATAAAAAACTTGTTTTTTATGGGTTGTTTAATTTTAGTTTCTAGATAAGTCTAAAAGATTGTCATATTTAGTGTTGTCTTTTTAGATCTTATCTAAGTGCTACTGGTACACCATTTTTCAGCGCATGAAATGATGAGTATGAAAAGCAAAGAATAACTTAATTTAAAACATCTTAGGTTGACTGATGAGCTGCCCCAGAGGACAGCTTTTCAAGGGACATGCCGAGACGCATGAGGAAACCAAACTACACGCACGAAGAAACAATGGTTCTTCTGGAGCACCTTGATGAGCACAAGCATGTGATTTTCGGCAAAGGAACCAATCAGCAGAGGGCTGATGTCTGGGCAGACATTACAGTGGCTGTCAACTCGCTCCCTAACAGTGCTGGAAGAACAAAGAAGGTATGTTATGACCATGAACATTAATATATTTAACATTCGTACTACGCTAGATTTTTCACAAAAGCACTTTGACTACTATTGGCATGCATTTTAGTGGTCTTCTGTGCTCTTACCAAGCTGCTTCTGGACGTTAAAATATCCAGGCCTTCTGATGTTGTTAGCGTGGTCTTACCAGAGTCCACCAATCAAGGCGTCCAGGATTGCAGCACAGTCACTGTTGCCAATCACATCCATGCACATTTCCTACTTAGCCCAGTACCCTGGTTGTCCTAGGGTTTGGTTCTGGTAGGCCTGACCTAGCTCCATGTGTTTAGTGGACCCAGGACAAGGCTACCCATCATCTGCCTGCCACATTGAGGCACAGTTGACCTCAGGAAATCAGAGAGAGCTGGGTAGACTCTAGGGTATCTTACAGATCATGAAACAAATATTTATGCTGTGAATTGGCTAGTTGATTAATTTTTTAAAATATTTTTTTTATTGTTAACTTTGTAGTTTTGAGATTTTTAATAACAATTTTCTTACATTCTTCTGACTCTGTTCCATAAGGAGCTGAAACACAGATGGAAAGACTTGACCCATCGCATGCGATTGCTAGAAAAGAAAATTAAAGACTCTGAAGATGAGAAATGTACTGTGCTTGTTTCTCCATATTACGATCTTGTCATGAAGATCCTTGATGAGAAGAATGATTCTTATAATAATTCTGCGAGCAACCATTCTACCGTTCAGGGTCAGGAGGACTGTACTCATGACTTTGCTGTGTCATCTGACCATGACATTAAGCCTGACAAGAACCTACTGTACGCCCTGGTGTCAAACACCTCAGCTGCTAGTGTCAATGGTTGTCCCGTTGTCATGGATACAGACTGCCAGATCGCAGATATGGATTGTGTGAACACTAAGAGTTTCACAGATCAGTGCAACAGTTCTTCTTCCAATCCCAGTGTTCCAGCTGTCGCTTCGAAGTCAAAGAAGCCTTTCAGATCACAGCCTGGCATTTCCTCCAGTAGGAAGTGCACTTCCAAGTCCAACTCAGCATCGCAGCAAAGGGCCAGTGCGGGGGCCCTGTTGGCAAATTACGGTCGAGGTCCGGCAAAACGCTGTCGGCCAACCATGCGTCTTGACCCCTACACCCAAGAAGTTCTAGCCATTGATGAGCTAGACACAGACTCTGATACAGACAATGACATTTACTTCCCACATTCTGGGGCAGAAACAAAAAAGGAGACAAATTGTTCAGTAGTAGAAAATGGAGGTAAATATAGTTGTTTTGAAACTGTTGTCAGTGAAAACAATTAACTTCTTAAATCAACCTATAGAGCCTGGTAGTGTTTTCTCATGCATGGTCAGCTATTGCTCACTTTAGCCTGGTAGTGTTCTCTCATGCATGGTCAGCTATTGCTCACTTTAGCCTGGTAGTGTTTTCTCATGAATGGTCAGCTATTGCTCACTTTAGCCTGGTAGTGTTCTCTCATGCATGGTCAGCTATTGCTCACTTTAGCCTGGTAGTGTTTTCTCATGCATGGTCAGCTATTGCTCACTTTAGCCTGGTAGTGTTTTCTCATGCATGGTCAGCTATTGCTCACTTTAGCCTGGTAGTGTTTTCTCATGCATGGTCAGCTATTGCTCACTTTAGCCTGGTAGTGTTTTCTCATGCATGGTCAGCTATTGCTCACTTTAGCCTGGTAGTGTTTTCTCATGCATGGTCAGCTATTGCTCACTTTAGCCTGTAGTGTTTTCTCATGCATGGTCAGCTATTGCTCACTTTAGCCTGGTAGTGTTTTCTCATGCATGGTCAGCTATTGCTCACTTTAGCCTGGTAGTGTTTTCTCATGCATGGTCAGCTATTGCTCACTTTAGCCTGGTAGTGTTTTCTCATGCATGGTCAGCTATTGCTCACTTTAGCCTGGTAGTGTTTTCTCATGAATGGTCAGCTATTGCTCACTTTAGCCTGGTAGTGTTTTCTCATGCATGGTCAGCTATTGCTCACTTTAGCCTGGTAGTGTTTTCTCATGCATGGTCAGCTATTGCTCACTTTAGCCTGGTAGTGTTTTCTCATGCATGTTCAGCTATTGCTCACTTTAGCCTGGTAGTGTTTTCTCATGCATGGTCAGCTATTGCTCACTTTAGCCTGGTAGTGTTTTCTCATGCATGGTCAGCTATTGCTCACTTTAGCCTGGTAGTGTTTTCTCATGCATGGTCAGCTATTGCTCACTTTAGCCTGGTAGTGTTTTCTCATGCATGGTCAGCTATTGCTCACTTTAGCCTGGTAGTGTTTTCTCATGCATGGTCAGCTATTGCTCACTTTAGCCTGGTAGTGTTTTCTCATGCATGGTCAGCTATTGCTCACTTTAGCCTGGTAGTGTTTTCTCATGCATGGTCAGCTATTGCTCACTTTAGCCTGGTAGTGTTTTCTCATGCATGGTCAGCTATTGCTCACTTTAGCCTGGTAGTGTTTTCTCATGCATGGTCAGCTATTGCTCACTTTAGCCTGGTAGTGTTTTCTCATGCATGGTCAGCTATTGCTCACTTTAGCCTGTAGTGTTTTCTCATGCATGGTCAGCTATTGCTCACTTTAGCCTGGTAGTGTTTTCTCATGCATGGTCAGCTATTGCTCACTTTAGCCTGGTAGTGTTTTCTCATGAATGGTCAGCTATTGCTCACTTTAGCCTGGTAGTGTTTTCTCATGAATGGTCAGCTATTGCTCACTTTAGCCTGGTAGTGTTTTCTCATGCATGGTCAGCTATTGCTCACTTTAGCCTGGTAGTGTTTTCTCATGCATGGTCAGCTATTGCTCACTTTAGCCTGGTAGTGTTTTCTCATGCATGGTCAGCTATTGCTCACCTTAGCCTGTAGTGTTTTCTCATGCATGGTCAGCTATTGCTCACTTTAGCCTGGTAGTGTTTTCTCATGCATGGTCAGCTATTGCTCACTTTAGCCTGGCAGTGTTTTCTCATGCATGGTCAGCTATTGCTCACTTTAGCCTGTAGTGTTTTCTCATGCATGGTCAGCTATTGCTCACTTTAGCCTGGTAGTGTTTTCTCATGCATGTTCAGCTATTGCTCACTTTAGCCTGGTAGTGTTTTCTCATGCATGGTCAGCTATTGCTCACTTTAGCCTGGTAGTGTTTTCTCATGCATGGTCAGCTATTGCTCACTTTAGCCTGGTAGTGTTTTCTCATGCATGGTCAGCTATTGCTCACTTTAGCCTGGTAGTGTTTTCTCATGCATGGTCAGCTATTGCTCACTTTAGCCTGGTAGTGTTTTCTCATGCATGGTCAGCTATTGCTCACTTTAGCCTGGTAGTGTTTTCTCATGCATGGTCAGCTATTGCTCACTTTAGCCTGGTAGTGTTTTCTCATGCATGGTCAGCTATTGCTCACTTTAGCCTGGTAGTGTTTTCTCATGCATGGTCAGCTATTGCTCACTTTAGCCTGGTAGTGTTTTCTCATGAATGGTCAGCTATTGCTCACTTTAGCCTGGTAGTGTTTTCTCATGCATGGTCAGCTATTGCTCACTTTAGCCTGGTAGTGTTTTCTCATGCATGGTCAGCTATTGCTCACTTTAGCCTGGTAGTGTTTTCTCATGAATGGTCAGCTATTGCTCACTTTAGCCTGGTAGTGTTTTCTCATGAATGGTCAGCTATTGCTCACTTTAGCCTGGTAGTGTTTTCTCATGCATGGTCAGCTATTGCTCACTTTAGCCTGGTAGTGTTTTCTCATGCATGGTCAGCTATTGCTCACTTTAGCCTGGTAGTGTTTTCTCATGCATGGTCAGCTATTGCTCACCTTAGCCTGTAGTGTTTTCTCATGCATGGTCAGCTATTGCTCACTTTAGCCTGGTAGTGTTTTCTCATGCATGGTCAGCTATTGCTCACTTTAGCCTGGTAGTGTTTTCTCATGCATGGTCAGCTATTGCTCACTTTAGCCTGTAGTGTTTTCTCATGCATGGTCAGCTATTGCTCACTTTAGCCTGGTAGTGTTTTCTCATGCATGTTCAGCTATTGCTCACTTTAGCCTGGTAGTGTTTTCTCATGAATGGTCAGCTATTGCTCACTTTAGCCTGGTAGTGTTTTCTCATGCATGGTCAGCTATTGCTCACTTTAGCCTGGTAGTGTTTTCTCATGCATGGTCAGCTATTGCTCACTTTAGCCTGGTAGTGTTTTCTCATGCATGGTCAGCTATTGCTCACTTTAGCCTGGTAGTGTTTTCTCATGCATGGTCAGCTATTGCTCACTTTAGCCTGGTAGTGTTTTCTCATGCATGGTCAGCTATTGCTCACTTTAGCCTGGTAGTGTTTTCTCATGAATGGTCAGCTATTGCTCACTTTAGCCTGGTAGTGTTTTCTCATGAATGGTCAGCTATTGCTCACTTTAGCCTGGTAGTGTTTTCTCATGCATGGTCAGCTATTGCTCACTTTAGCCTGGTAGTGTTTTCTCATGCATGGTCAGCTATTGCTCACTTTAGCCTGGTAGTGTTTTCTCATGCATGGTCAGCTATTGCTCACCTTAGCCTGTAGTGTTTTCTCATGCATGGTCAGCTATTGCTCACTTTAGCCTGGTAGTGTTTTCTCATGAATGGTCAGCTATTGCTCACTTTAGCCTGGTAGTGTTTTCTCATGAATGGTCAGCTATTGCTCACTTTAGCCTGGTAGTGTTTTCTCATGCATGGTCAGCTATTGCTCACTTTAGCCTGGTAGTGTTTTCTCATGCATGGTCAGCTATTGCTAACTTTAGCCTGGTAGTGTTTTCTCATGCATGGTCAGCTATTGCTCACCTTAGCCTGTAGTGTTTTCTCATGCATGGTCAGCTATTGCTCACTTTAGCCTGGTAGAAGTTTATTTAATCAAAAAAATTCAAATGGTGGACCAGAGGACTAAGTGTTTCAAATTGTTGGAAGATAAATTAGAGTTTCAGCTTCGGTGTTTGCATCAGTCACCTGTGGATAATTGAAACGTATAGGAGCAGCTTACCAAAATATGTGCTGTCAAAAATTATTCTTTATGTTGAAGAATAAAAAGATTATTGGAATGGTAAAAAATACCAAAGTTTTTCCCAAATCTCTGTTAGTTTCTTATAATCCCAAATTCTTGCTGTTTTGAATTAAATTTCATTAAGACACAAAGAACAATTTACTGTATCATTTTCTAATTGGTATGTAATAGTAAAGGGGGTGGGGGGGGTGTACATGAAAAATTGACTGTACAATCAGTCAGCTGCATTCCATCAGAAATTGAAGTCAAAGAAAGTGTTTAAAACCTTACTATGTCCATACATTTGTTGTAGCGTTTGTTTTAAAATGCACTTGAAATAATTCTTTAAAAAGAAAGGAAAAAAAAGCTGTTTATTTTACAATTGATTAAAGCTGCAAGAGTCAGCATTTTTCTTGCAGTATTTATTCACAATGTGATAGTCTATTTATGAAATGCTATGTGGCGTTGGACAATTTCAAATGGCTAAAAGCAAAATATATGTTATGCACTGACCTGTATACATAATATCATTGGCTGTGACAAATCCTCCACTGTTGTAGTTGTAATCCAAAAAGATTATAATAAAGCTTTTTGAAAATGGATTTTACTAATCTGTGCAAGATGAGGCATATCTTTTGGGTAGTGAAAATAAATATCAGAATAAATAATGTAAGCATGCACATTATGGTAAAATGTTGTTAGATGAAATTTCATTGATATCATAGTTCAATGTTTAATAGATATATAAATTTCAATCTATACACTTTCAATGGCTAGAAATAAGAAGTTTTGCATGTGAAATATAAGTATATGTCAGCAGGGGCGAAGCCAGAAATATTTTCCAGGGGGGGGGGGGGGCTGAACTTTCGCGTTACAAATCTTTACCAAATTCGGGGGGGGGGGGGTGAACTTTCGCGTAACAAACATTTACCAAACTCTTTGCAAATTTAGTACTTATTTTAAAAAAAATTGTTTAAATTTTATTTTTATTCCAGGGGGGGGGGGGGGGGGCTTAGCATGTAAACATTTTCTTTTGGAATAGTTCCAATTTACGCCCTGTTCAGCTGAGAAAAAGTTTGGTATATGGACTTTGGGATTTGCATCTTTGGTATGGGTGAAAAAGTTTTTTTGGTATATGGACTTTGGGATTTGCATCTTTGGTATGTGTGATAAAGCTTGTTTGGTATATGGACTTTGGGATTTGCATCTTTGGTATGTGTGATAAAGCTTGTTTGGTATATGGACTTTGGGATTTGCATCTTTGGTATGTGTGATAAAGCTTGTTTGGTATATGGACTTTGGGATTTGCATCTTTGGTATGGGTGATAAAGCTTGTTTGGTATATGAACTTTGGGATTTGCATCTTTGGTATGGGTGATAAAGCTTGTTTGGTATATGGACTTTGGGATTTGCATCTTTGGTATGGGTGATAAAGCTTGTTTGGTATATGGACTTTGGGATTTGCATCTTTGGTATGGGTGATAAAGCTTGTTTGGTATATGGACTTTGGGATTTGCATCTTTGGTATGGGTGAAAAAGAGTCCCAACACTGCACATCACAACTGTTTACTAATCTTAAAGCAAAGCCATGATTAACTATCAGGGACAGTATGACAGTTGCTAACATTTAGTGAACAACCCATGCCATCACATGACATAGGTGTGATGAATGAAAAGAAATTGTGAAAAATATTTTTATTTAAACTTTTTGGTAGTTAAGGGTTGAGTTCTTTTCTAACTTACTTTAAGCTTCCTAGTCCATATCTTTTGAAGCATGTAATTTTTTTGGTAATAATTTTTTACCATTGAAGTACAGTAAGGCTATTTATCTAAGTCTATGTCATTGATATTTTCAAACTTATGGGCAGTAACTCTTTGTTACTGGGAAAGATCTGACAACCATTTTCAGTTGTCTTTTTACCCAAGATGAGATATACAAAATTTATGTTTAACATAAGAGTGAGCTTGATTTAAAAGAATGCTGTGAACGTTGTGATTCTACTCCCTCCAGTACTTACATTGTTACTTACTTCACTGTTCATGAAATGCACAACATTAACCCCTGCAACATCCTGTTCAAATGCTTCTCTGTTTTTTTTATTCTTCCAAAAAAATGTATTGTAATAAAGACTTAACATGTTAAAATTGGTTGGCAATGTATATATATTTGTCTAGTTAAATTATTTGTATCCAAACAAAGTCCATCTTTGTTTCACTTCATTCTTGTTGTTGCTTTTTCTTGTAAATATATTTAAGTTGTATACATGCTTTATGATACTGTGTATGTTAATGTAATGAATTGATTAAAGAAAACAGTGATGTTGTTGATCAATACAAGGAAATCCATTTGTATGATATAAGTTACATGACAAGCTTGAGGAATCTGTAATTTTGGTGATAACAAACATTGAATCAAAATATTAATTCATATTAAGAAAACGTAATGTTATTGTTACATTTGACTTTGTAATGTTCTCTTGTCTTTTAGCACTGTCTTTTATGGTGAAGCAATATCAAAAGATATTTTATTACGTATTCTGTAACATGGTGTTATCAGAAAATATTTCTTTAAATACGGAATGTTATTTTATGGTATTCTGTCAGAAGATATCACATTATGTATCATGTCATATAGTGGTATCATACTATAATTGCCTATAAAAAGAATGTTGAGCCTTCCGCTTTTATGTCCAGGGCGTGACGATGTTCAGAGTGAATCAGGAAGGCACACCAAGGTGCCAGTCACCCAACAGCAGGCCTTTGGTGTGTCCTGCAGTGTAACTTAGGGTACGGTTTCCGCAGCCACGTGCACTATTTTTCTCATTGCAGAATTTCCAGGTGGTCATTTTTGTGGTGGCTTGCCCATATACCAGCAATCTAACCCAGTAGCGCAAATCATGTACTATAGGTATTGGCATCCAGGCACCATCGTGAGGTTGAGATGGGAACGCTGTGCTCATTGCTTCCTCTTCCCTGAACTTCTGGGCCTCTCGGCGGTACAATGAGTCTTGGATGCGCTGCAGGGGCTGTCCTCCCATGCGTTAGCCCACCGGTGTGCTCTTCATGCAAGCATACTGGTGGTTTCCACATTTGGTCAGTGATGAGGCCCATGGGTACAGAAGTGCATAGTGTTATCAGAAGATATCTCATTAAGTATGATCTTATGAAGTGTTTTTAGAAAACAATTTATTTTATGTAAGCTGTTACAGTGATATCAGAATGCAAGTATTTGATAAAACATTTCAGCTAATTGCATTGGTTACCTAGAAAGAATCCTCCATTGATAGTTTATTTTTTCCCAAAAGTCAAAAGACATCCTTGCCTCCCTAGAAACACATATTGTTTATCTCAGTTTAGAAAACTGCTGTGTGTTAGCAAGTCATCTCTATAGACTAATGATCACCACATAATTGGCCCACCTCATCTAAACTTGCTTTTGGATTTTTTTTCTGTTTTATAATAAAAAGTATATTTAAAAGTACTTATAAAATACATTTTAAATTATCAAGTGTTAATTCATTGTTCAAATATAACTAATGAATTGAATATTAAATGGTTTAGTAACTTGTAATTACAAAAGGGATATAATTCATAACAAGTGTAATTAGTATAAAGCAGATGTTATTTTGTATAAAACCATTGATATAATTTTGAAAGTGAAATTGTACATTCTCTATACCATCGGTTCCCAAAACGTGATCTGTTTTGTTTTTAATAATTCTACTTTGTGGTCCACTTACACTTTGAACTTTGAATAAAAATGTTATTTCTTATGCTTGCCTATAAGTAACACAGTTGTAGTACTTGTTTCAATTTTGTAACGAGCTTTTAAATTTTAAATCTTATTCTGTAACTACATGTGTTCACTCATTATGTAGTCATGGTCGCTTGAATTGTGTTTACAAGTCAGTGTTTAGGAAATATAATTTTATGGATCAGTGATTTGACAGCTTAAGAAAATGAATAACACTAGGAATAAAAAATTATGTTTCTGTGCCCAACTCATTTTTGTTTTTAGATCATAGGCTGATAGGAAGGGGAAGATATTTAACAAATAGTCCAATGAAGCGCTATCAACAAACTAAGGTGACAAATATTCAACATTAACTTTGAAAAACTATATACAAACTTGTTCAACCTCTCTGTACATGCTATCCAGAAATCTTAATTTTAAAAGTTTCTTATTTCAACATACCTTGATGTTATTGTTTGAAGTTGTTTGTGTAATATTTGTATGTTAACAATTTTTAACAAAGGATCTATTGAATAGTTTCTGTATAAAATACTTGGCTATTACTAGTATTACAGTCATTAGTTAATTTTTTTTTTTAATTTCTTGTGTTATAATTTTTTAATTGTTTTTGGGCTGTGGTTATTTTTAAAAACTAATTTCAAATACCACTTGTGTTGCATATTTGACCCTGTATAAATAACACTTGTGTTGTATATTTGACCCTGTATAAACAATATTTGTGTTGTATATTTGACCCTGTATAAACAATATTTGTGTTGTATATTTGACCTTGTATAAACAATATTTGTGTTGTATATTTTACTTTGTAGAATTCCTAGTGGTTGAGAGTGTTAATAAAGAAACTCTATAGAGTCACTAGGAAATCTGAATGATCAATATATAAAAGCCCATATGTAAAGTAAGATATTTCACTGTAGTATGACTGACATGACTGTTTCCTTCATGGTTGTGACTGGAACATCTACTAGTGTTGTACTTGACCTGCCAGCTAAATAAGACATTTGAGAAATAATGTTACACACTTAAACAGTTGCTATCAATAGTTTGATTTAGACTACTGGTAGTTCTCATTAAAAATTTTTGTTTTATTACACTAGATTCATAGGGTTTGGAAAAGTGTGGAGAATTGAATAAATATTGCTTGCTATTACACTTGAAATTTTCAATTTTAATAACAATAATAATAACATGTTAAGGAGTTCACCTCATGTTTAAAAAATAGATATTCAAGAGCAGTTTTTATAAGTTCTTTGACTGCTTGAAGATATCCATAAATAAAATTTGAAAAATTAGGGCTACCTAAATACACAACATGTTAGCATTAAGACATGTTACACATACCAACATAGACTGAAACCATTACTCTTTTCTCTAGTTAGGAAAAGTTCACAAGTGATTTTTAGAGTTAACATCTAGACACCCCCCCTCCCCCCAAACAAACAAATAAATCTAAATTTATATCTCTTACCTTGTACATAGTTTCATCTATTTCTGTAGATTTTTAACTTGTTTGCTAATCAGTATATTTTAAGTACATTTTAGATAAGAATTTTCTTTTTGCCATTAAAACAAAACTTAATGAAGCATTGGCAATATCTATAAGGTTGTGTTCATTTCATAATGACCTAACACATGCATGGCAGGAGGAAACCATCTCATATTGCTTTATGTTTCACTTATTCATTTCCATCTCATATTGCTTTATGTTTCACTTATTCATTTCCATCTCATATTGCATTGTGTTTCACTTATGGAGCGTTCGCCATGGGCGGAGCTTAAGTTTTTTAGTGACGTCATTTGTAAATTGAGGAACAAATATGGCACATGGTGAAGTGTTATTTCTTATGCTTGCCTATATTCACATATGAATATTGGCTATCCTACTCAAAAAAAAGGAGGAAAATAATAGTACTGTAGATTAATTGATTAATGTGATTAGGCTAGGGCTGGCTAGACCTATTTACACTTTCAATTTCACTTTATAGGCCTACACTTTTAATGTTTCGTAGGCTAGGCTAATGTCTAAGTAGGGCAGCTACGATGTCAAGTGATAGTGTTGGTGAATAGGCTATCTAGTCAAGTCACTAATAGGCTCACATCGTCTATGTCTATGATAATAATAAAATAGCCTATTTTATTTAACATACATAATACAGCTTAAATCTTAATAAGACTTAAAACACAACACATCATTTAAAAAAAACTCGAGCCTATATGAAACTTTATTAATACAGCGGCCATTGTTACTTGTACACCATTACACAAAGTAAACACAAATCACGTGCTTTTTGTCACGTGATTGCAAACGCCCTATTCATTTCCATCTCATATTGCTTTGTGTTTCACTTATTCATTTCCATCTCATATTGCTTTGTGTTTCACTTATTCATTTCCATCTCATATTGCTTTGTGTTTCACTTATTCATTTCCATCTCATATTGCTTTGTGTTTCACTTATTCATTTCCATCTCATATTGCTTTGTGTTTCACTTATTCATTTCCATCTCATATTGCTTTGTGTTTCACTTATTCATTTCCATCTCATATTGCTTTGTGTTTCACTTATTCATTTCCATCTCATATTGCTTTGTGTTTCACTTATTCATTTCCATCTCATATTGCTTTGTGTTTCACTTATTCATTTCCATCTCATATTGCTTTGTGTTTCACTTATTCATTTCCATCTCATATTGCTTTGTGTTTCATTTATTCATTTCCATCTCATATTGCTCTATGTTTCACTTATTCATTTCCATCTCATATTGCTTTATGTTTCACTTATTCATTTCCATCTCATATTGCTCTATGTTTCACTTATTTCAATATTGTAGACACTGTTGTGTTGTGTATGACATTTTTCTTGATGTGTACAGTGAAAGCAAATATATTGTGACTTATAAAGAAAATATATAAATATAAGGACATTGTTACATTATTATTTGTGTACTTCTTGCTACTCTATTAACTAAACATAACATGTTTTAAGAAGTAGAAACAAAACATGTTTTAAGAAGTAGAAACAAAAGAAGTTTTAAGAAGTAGAAACATAACATGTTTTAAGAAGTAGAAACATAACATGTTTTAAGAAGTAGAAACATAACATGTTTTAAGAAGTAGAAACATAACATGTTTTAAGAAGTAGAAACATAACATGTTTTAAGAAGTAGAAACATAACATGTTTTAAGAAGTAGAAACATAACATGTTTTAAGAAGTAGAAACATAACATGTTTTAAGAAGTAGAAACATAACATGTTTTAAGAAGTAGAAACATAACATGTTTTAAGAAGTAGAAACATAACATGTTTTAAGAAGTAGAAACATAACATGTTTTAAGAAGTAGAAACGAAACATGTTTTTAGAAGTAGAATCAAACCTTTTTTTAAAGTTAAAAAAAAAAAGCAAACTAGTTTTTCTCTCTAGATTCTATTCTCGAAATTAAAACTTTTTTTCGAAATGTCATTTGGAATAATAGCACTGTTGACATGTGCAAGTTATATCATTAGACCTACATCGAGTGAATTTCAGGCATTTTATAAAGTGAAGTGTAACTGATAAATGTTGCCTTGCATATTGTTAAAAAAATTATTAACAACATAAAATGATTTAGTAATATAATAAAATATTATCAGACTTAAAACCCAGTGAAGAAAAGATTTGTTTTAATCCAGTTTTTTTAGTCTAACTTTACACATAATGTTCCAATAGCGTAATAAACATACAATTAGAAAATCCTATTTTATGTCCGACGCAGCACCCTATCTGTTAGCTATTAATCATCGAAATACTATGACAGACTAAGAAAAATAAAATCTCAACTTGAACACAGTTACACGAAATCCTATATGGAAAATAATTAGTGATAAAAATAAAAATTTTAGCTGAGTTTAACGTCGCTTGGTAAATAGTAGGCCTACATAAAATTTCTTTAATTTTCAGATCAAACCTCGGATCTATAAATGAATACATACATGAGGTAGAGGGGAGAAAGCATTTACTCCTCCAATACTGATCAACGTAAACAAGTAATAGATTCAACAATGACGTTAACTGTCATTAGAATATTAAAAGTACCCATCAGACCGAATTGATCCATAGGTCCGGTGAAGCAGCGTTCACTAGTTTCTGTGGCCACGGCATACATGGGCGCCCGCAGGAGGGGGCAAGGGGGGGCAATTGCCCTTCCCCCCCCCCCCCCCCCCGCCGAATTGATTGATAAAACGCCGATGGCGTGGCGTGCTGTGTAACAGGGGAAGGTCTCCGCAGCTCAGCGATCGTTCACTGCGGTTCCCACTAAGGATCATTATCGTTTTGGCTCGCCCGTATACCTGCACTGTCAACCGGTAGCACAAGTCCTATCCTATAGGTGATGATGATGATTGTCCATCGCTTGCGAAAAGGACCATCCTTTGTCAGTGTCATAGTTGCTTATGGGTACGAAGATGGCTGGTGAGGCCTATTCTTGCCTGAAAAAGTTTGCCGCAGTAGGGGCATTGATGCGAGGCCTGCTGGCCGGCAGTAGAGGGGCTGTCTTTTCTGGACTTTCTTAGTTGACGTTTTGCTTTAGCGACCCTTCGCCTTTTTTCCTCATGAGCTGCTGCTCCATTGGCGGTCATGCCTCGCCAAGAGGATCGGTCCTCAGCCATTCTTTGCCAATGGTTTGGGTCAATTTCCAGATTTTTTAGGGAGGCCTTCAGGGTGTCTTTATACCTCTTCTTCTGCCCTCCTCGCGATCGCTTTCCCACGACTAGTTCACCATAGAAGATTTTTTTGGGCCCTCGTACTTCTGGCATGCGCACAACATGGCCTGCTCATCTGAGCTGGGCTTTTGCCAGTTGGGTGTACATGCTTGGCATGGCGGTCCGCGCAAGGACCTCAGCGTCTGGGACCCTGTCCTGCCACCTGACCCGTGTTAGCTCAGATGGAAGTGATCTAGCGTGACGGTCCAGGTTTCACATGCGTAGAGAATTTCTAGAACGGCAGCTGAATAGACTTTTAGTTTGGTTTGCAGCTTAATGCCTCTCCGATTCCAAACATTAGGCCGCAGTCTTCCAAAGGAGGAACCGGCTCTGGCTATCCTGAGATTTACTTCATCGTCTATGTACATACTGGGAGAGGGTACTGCCGAGGTATGTGAACCTGTCAACAATATTTAGCTTTAGTCCATTTACAGGTATGGAGGGTTCAGTGTGCACGCATCCAGGAGCAGGCTGGTGCAAAACCTCGGTTTTCTTGGTTGAGATAGTTAAGCCGAAGCTGGTGCATGCCGCTGAGAACAGGTCTATACTGCGCTGCATGTCTGCCTCCGTGGAGGCTATCAGGGAGCAGTCATCTGTAAACAAAAAGTCCCGCATTGTCTCAATGCGGGTCATAGATCTGGCCTGAAGATTGAACTGCTTACTATCAAAGCGGTACCGGAGTTTGATCCCTACATCACTGTCTTTGAAGGCATCCATAAGCATGGCCGAGAACATGTGGCTAAAGAGTGTAGGGACCAAGACACATCCCTGCTTTACGCCGTTTGTAACCTGGAAGGGTTCTGAAAAGCTGCCCTGGTCTTGGACTCGGGCAAGCATGCCGTCGTGGAGTTGCCTGACCATTTCGATGAAGGTGTCAGGGCATCAAAATTCGGCCATGATTCTCCAGAGTCCCTTGCGGCTGACTGTGTCAATTCCTTTGTCAGGTCTACAAAAGTGGCCTAGAGAGGTACATTTTGTTCCTGGCATTTCTATTGCATTTGGCGGGCAGTGAAGATCATGTCAATGGTTCCTCTCTCCTTCCTGAAACCACACTGGCTTTCAGGCAATGGTTGAAGTGAGCTGTAAGTCTGTTTAAGCGTATCCGTGCAATGATTTTGCCAGCGATGCACAGAGGCGATATCCCCCTATGGTTGCATCTTTGAATTCCCGTGGGACTTTTTTTTGTTTCCACATCTCGCAGAACATGGCCGTGAGTTTTTCAATTAGTTTGTGTACACATGATTTATATATTTCGGAAGGAATGGAGTCAGCTCCAGGAGCCTTGCCGCTAGACAGGAGATCAACGGTCTTTTTTGTTTCCAGCTCTGATGGAGGGGCAGCCATTCCCTCATTGATTGCTATTTGTGGCAGACGATTGATCGCTTCATCGCTGATGGTAGAGTGCATGTTGAGGACACAGTTGAAGTGTTCTGCCCAACGAGCCAGAATCTTTTCATTAGATACTATAGGTACAGGCATCCAGGCACCGGGTGGTTCTCAAGACGGGTTGCAGCGTCCATTGCTTCCTCTCCACCAAGACCCCGTGACCTCTCGGCAGTGCAATAGATCTCGGACCCGCTGCGGGGCCATCCCCCATGCGTTCGCCCGCCGGTGTATTCTTAATGGGAACGTATCGGCGGTTTACACACTACGTCACGATGAGGCCCATGGGTACAGTAGTGCGCGGCCGACAGAAGAAAGGTGGGAGTAGGCCTACAATATATAATAATGGACCAGGCTGTCCTTCAATGGCGCCCAAACAGCAGCACAAAATCGTGACCAGTGGCGAGAGTCAACAATGGTCCTCTCAGAGACCAACCCACGGGTTAAGGGATGGGTGATGATGAACAGCCCATTTGAATCCAGAAAAAAAACTACATGGACATTTAAAATAAGTTATTTATAAAGCGAATAGAATTATTTAAAAAAGATCATTTTTATTAAAAATCTTATCCAAAAACTATGATCTAGTTCTTAAATTTAAGCGTATTTAACACTCCAAACATTAAAGTTAAACAAAAAAATAAATTTTTTTTTTTTAAAGATTTTATTAAAAAAAAAACTAACTGAGCATGCCACTAGCTACTGTCCCATAAATGGGACGTTCTACACGGGGGCATTCGTTGCTACTGTCCTACTTGTAGGACGATTGTTTTATATCATGTAAATCATAGGTTCTCAACGGGGGCGATATCGCCCCCCGGGGGGCGGTGAGAAGCTTTAGGGGGGCGTTGACATTCCGGGGGGCGATTGGGGGGCGGTGAAAGGCAAGTGGGCGGTACAAATGTACCTGATATATTTTAACACCTTAGCTATTTGAATCGATTAGTTTTTGGATGGAATGTGATGTAAACGCAAATGCTGCTAAAAATCTGATATCCCCCAACAGTATGCCTACATATTATTATATTAATAAGAAATAGGAATCGCAGTGACTTTTCGATGAAGTAGAGGTCTGTATTTGGCAAATATAGTGTGCGGCCGACTGGTGCTGTGGTTGGTTCACCGGACTGTCAACCCTGCTGACCGATCACTGTCGCCCTAACATCTGTTAATATTAATGCTATTTTGATCTCAGATGTCCTTAATATGTTTTATATTCTAAAAGATAACTAGGAACTTTGTTAAGCAGGTTAGATAAGTAGTAATCATACAAACTGGGTAGTTATTGTAATGCTTGGAAATATACGTATAAATTCTTTAGTCATATAATATTTATATAATTTTCAAATACTTTTTACAGTTTAATCATTTCAAAATAATAAATTTAAAGCCTGTTTTTTTTAGAAAAGAACAAAACAACAGAAATATTAGCTCAATTAAAACGGGCTAATTATTTCCCTTGAACTAATTTCTTTTTACATTTGATTCAATAGTGATGCCGAACAAGTTCTGTTTTGTAATATAACAAATATTACTGATTATTAGACCTAAGGCTTTTGCATCAAAAATTGAAAGAAAAATAGACAAATTGCTAGCCACACACCAGACAAACGATTGACATTAATATTGATTTATTTCAACCTTTTGCTAAGACAATTTATTTATATATTAATTCTTAAAATATGTTTCCTTTTCAGTTTTTTTTTAAAGATAATAAATCACACAAAAAGTGTAGTCCGCCAAAAAAAAATTGCGGAAACTATAGTCCAAATGGGCGGAGGGGGGGGGGGGGTGGCGCTAAAAGAAAGTTGGGGGGGGGGGGCGGTGAGCGGAAAAAAAATTGTAAAAGGGGGCGGTGAGCCGAAAAAGGTTGAGAACCTATGATGTAATTTTTTTTAATAATACAATTTTGTTCGAAAAGCAAAGTTATAATTAAATTCTATTTATCGTACAATGCAAAAAAACAAATTTTTGTATTTATAAGGCATATACGTATTTAAAAGGAATTTTTTTACGAAGTGTCCCGTAAGTGTGGCTGTCCCCGAGTCTACCCAGCTCTGATGGGTACCTGTGGGGGTAAAGTAAAGGCGGCTGGGCATTGTGCTGGCCACTTATCCCCTAGTATGCCGAGGTCACAGAAACTGGTGAACGCTGCTTCACCAGCTCTTTGATCAGTTTGGTCCGAAGGGTACTTTACTTTTTACTATATAGTTTAAAATGTGGTCAGTCTTGGGCTTGACTGCAACAATAGAGCATGTTGTTTACTCAAGGGTCTCGGTCGCATTCGTTCACCAGCGCATTGACTATCGGAATCAAGAAATCCAGTCGGCTGTATCTTATTAATGTTAAGTGTCATAGCTTGCCTTGACCTTGATATGATACGGAGATAAGGAAAGGGGGACTATTCATCAATTCGGTCCCCCCATGGAATCAATCTTGACGATGTCACCCTTAAGTCTTTTGAAGATAAAACCTTTTGTGTTTTCCCATTTTGGACGGTTATAGTTTTATTAATTTTATTTCGATGTTTGCACTTTGTTCATTCACATGCTATTTATTTACGTAGACATACTTATTGAGTAAGTGGACTTTGGTAATGAATTCTTAATTGTTAGATTCAAAGATTCTCCGATATCAGCGGGCGTTCTTTTATGTTAAATTGTAAGTAGTAATATTCGTGAGGCCATTTCCAGTGTAAAGTAATATCTCCGTGAGTAGAAAGACTTAAAACAAGTCAATTCGAGTAATGTTGCTGTACAAGAAACTTGTTTGTACCAATAAACAAAATCACATACATTTAGGAATAGTGCATCTTTGTGACTTATTTTACTGTGTTCGTGTATCTTGAGTATTAATAGAACTAACTGCATCCACAAATACAATTATCCTGTGTTAAGTCCGACAACAACCAGAGATAAAGTTCTGCCATCTTAGCCTTAGGTAAACAAGCCAGTGTTTGCTGGGCATAGAGTGCCCATTAGGAGAGAGCCACAGTCCGGAGTAATCACACTCAGAGTGGACGCGCAGTAACTTGTGCATCCTGCTGGCCACAAAATCCCCTGCCATCCTAATAGGAGCGGATTATGAACGTTATCGTTATACTGTATATTGCTAAATACACACAAAATATTGTATTTTAATTATGTGATAACATATTAATTATAAACAAAGTCTTTACAGATTATGTAAAGTAAGCAACTTATAATTTAAATATAGGCCTATAATTTAAGAGACAGAAAGTACACAATAATAATGAATAATTTTGTCTCTGTGCCTAATTCATTCTTGTTATAAATTATAGAAAGATCAAACCCATAATTATTATGGACAAGAGCTCACCGAGCAGCTAAATGTGAAATAATGGAGAGTGGAGGTATAGCCCCTACACCATTCTCATTATTTTATAGAAAACAATGTCAATAAGAGGTTTGTGGTGTGGATGTGATGGAACTACAGATTGACAAATAGAGGAAATAACAAGCTAATGGCATATTAAATGGACATTTATCTTATCTTATATATTACAAACGCTCTGTAAAGAAGATTATTGCGTTTTTACGTTCTTCCGTGGTCCGAGTCTATAACGCATTCATAGCGCAAAACTCCGTTATAGTGAAAATATAGCCTATAGTTTATCTTAAGTTATTTTAATTCCCTTACTCCATCGTAGAAATGAGATTTTCGAAACCATTGGGAACACTTAGAGAGTCATATATGCAAAATAATGAAACCATTAGACGTTATGTTCAATGATTTTAAGTCACAAGATCAGGACACGGGAAATGAAGACTTACAAAAAGGATGCAAGGAAAATGTAAACAATGGTCGTACTCCCTGATCTATATCGTGGACACATTTTTTAAAAATTGAGTTATAGATGTCTAGTCCTTTATCTGCATTTAAATATATTTACTTCTTTTGCATTAGTCTCGCCTTATGATCTAGGGTAGAATTGTTAAACCATGTTAAACCTAGTTTGTAATCTTTTTTGCCCCACTTGAAAAAATGGACTATACATTAGCTAGTATAGCCTACTTATGCCTGACAATAATTCCCAACTTTATTACACTGTAAGCTTATTACATAATATCATGATCAAAAGGAATTGGAAGGGGGGGGGGGTGAGAGAAGATCGATTTGAATTTTTGTTGATTTATACACAAACGAGGCAGCATCATTACTAAATTTAATACCTTTTTGCATACCAACTAATTTACTCTACACAAACATACAGTTTTAGAAAATAGCCTACTGCAAAATTTGTAAGAAAGTATAATATAAGAAGTTTTATTATTTATTCATTAAAAAAGGAAGTATGGAAAACAATATATTGAAAAAGTTTGTATATACGATAAACAATGTTTAAAAGAAGTAAATATTTTCATATAGGTGAAACATTTCCTTGTAAACATGTTCTTATAATGGAAAATTTGCATAAAACACATTTTTAATCAAAGAATATTTTCCACTGAAAACTAGAGTGTAAAACAAAGAGAGGTAATTCAACATTGCCAATATTTCCAGCATTGATTGTCTGTAACATATTCTTGTTAACAGTTTTTATTAATTGTGGTTTAATATTTCGTTAAGCTTGCATATCACACAATTGAAATAAACACACACACAAACTAACAACTTCCACGAGAAACCAATATTTTTTAAAATCCAAAAGTAAGCCTATTTTTAAAACAATTTTTGTTTTGAGAAGTAAAAATAATTCTATAAAGATTGATATAGAGTTAAAGAGCTAACATAATTATAAAATGTATGTATTTATTTCACTATTATTTTATGGCCGTTTATCTTATTTAGAAGTTTCATATAAATGTTTTTGAATTTTGAACTGTATGCGCCATTAATTTGGCTAGAGTTAAGCTAGTAATGTATTTTTAATACTTAATTCTTGATAATAATGATTTTGCCTTTTTCAAAATGAACAAAAATGTAAAGCTTTGAAACATTTCAATAAATTTATTTTCTACGTTTCAACTATTTATAATTAGATCAAAATATAGTTTTTCGATAGTTTGAATGGAAATTGTTCACCAATTTAGAATTAGCCTGCTGTCTCCCCCCCCCTGTGTACAATTACTTCCTTCGTGCACTATTTGACCCCCCTTGCCTCCACTACCTCCCCTATCTTGCACTATTTGACCCCCCTTGCCTCCACTACCTTACCTATCTTGCACTATTTGACCCCCCTTGCCTCCACTATCTCCCCTATCTTGCACTATTTGACCCCCCTTGCCTCCACTATCTCCCCTATCTTGCACTATTTGACCCCCCTTGCCTCCACTACCTTACCTATCTTGCACTATTTGACCCCCCTTGCCACCACTACCTCACCTATCTTGCACTATTTGACCCCCCTTGCCTCCACTACCTCCCCTATCTTGCACTATCTGACCCCCCTTGCCTCCACTACCTTACCTATCTTGCACTATTTGACCCCCCTTGCCTCCACTACCTCCCCTATCTTGCACTATTTGACCCCCCTTGCCTCCACTACCTCCCCTATCTTGCACTATTTTACCTCCGACCCCCCCCCCCCACACACGCACAACTTGCAATCCTGGCTACGTCACTGATACATATATATGTAAATGGCATTGATATTGTTTTAATTGTGTTTAAAAGCAAGTGATTATGTTTGTGATACAATAACAACAGAATTATTATTTTTTTGGACGCAAAGTAAAAAAATTGCACAGTAAAAAACATCTAGCGTAATGTGGAACAGTGTTTTGTCATGGAGTTGTTTTTACCTTGTAATAGTGAAGCAGATATAACAACAATAGCACTGAAAGACTATTACATTTGAATTTAAAATAAAATGTATATTATTTTACAAAGAAAAAAACAACAAAAAGGAACAATAAAACAATAAAAAAGGAAACAAACAATATATTGGAAATATGGATGGAATAAACTTTGCTTTGGAAGTAATTAAAATGATTGAGTTCATCAAACATGTATATGACCAGAGAGGGGAAGGGGTGGGGGGGGGGGGGTAATATTATACCCTTCACAAAATTAGATCAAAATGTCTAGGTATGATTTCTAATATATTTGCCCCCTCCATTTTTCCACTAATGGCTTACACCCTCCCCGCATGGAAATTCTGGCTATTCCACTGTATACTGTGGCTTCTATTGACAACATGGTTGCCCACTCCTGAAATATAGATTTCATAAATTCACGTACTACAGAACAAAACTAGTGGCTCGTTGAGCGAAATCAATAGACCTCATCTATAAACTGAGACTCTTTCGCTCCATCTGTCTAACCGGCCTGCGTGGTCTGTCATTTTGACTTACTATTATCGAGATATTTTATAAAGACCACGTGAACCTTATGTTGTGCCGAAGCCACAAAAAAATATCCTTCTCCTTCCTGTTGGTATTATTGCAATTAACCATGCATTGCCCTAATCCTATGCAAGCATAATGTGCTGTTTTGAGTCAACGTAAAAATAATTTTGAAAGCAATTCCATGAATTGTTTAAATAGGATAAAATAACAACAGGACAAAGAAACATAAGGTTTTAAATACAACAGAGAAAAATTTCTTTAAAACAATAATGGGTTTAAAATGTCTAAAAATCCTGGCATAACCTACATTCACAAATTTGAAGTATAGTCTGCTTTAAAGGATAATCTCTCAAGATAACAATTAAGTTGATATAAAGTTAATAGATTTCATTTATTACAAAGTAAGCTCAATATTGCTTTAATCTGTTAGATCTTTATTGTATACACAGTAATCAATACCTAATTATTTAGACCTAGAGCACCAAAAAACAAATATCAGATAATTAGCATTGAACTTATCATCGTACAATGACATTTTAATTCATTTACTGAGTATTGCATTGTCTATATGTAGTGTTTATTTACTCCACCATCAGCTAGTTGTCCACGAAGGTTGTATTCTAGTTGCTGACCTGACCGTCAGCACTCTAGAGTGTAGTTCAGTATAGCGGGTCATAATGTGATCAATGATAGTTTCTGGGAAGCATGTATCCCAGACGTCATCTGGACATCGTCTGTAGTGATGCAACACAGCTTCCTCTGGTCCTATTATGTACCTGTTATTAATTCGTAAACAAAAATCCAGTTAGATATTGAAAGCAGCTCTATTTAAAAATTGACATGTCATGTAGAACTTAGGTTAGTGATAGTCTACTATCATTATAAAATGTGTTTATAACGGTAACTCCCATTTAAAAACATTAAAAAAACTTACGTTGTGTAAGGATGAAGCGAATAAATAGAATGTGTAGTTGATGAAAGCACTCTGGCGGGCAGATAGACATACTTGGTGCATTCCCAGTGGGGCTTGGTGGCCTTCCTGTAGCGCGTCAGCATAAGGTCATCTTCTGGGTTTGTGGGGCCCCAATTGTAGATGAAAAACTCAGCGTCGAAGTAGAAGCCAGCACTGTCTTGATAATACTCCATTTTTTCCTGTTGTAGAATGAGATTTAAGCCAAAAAAATAGTTAAATAAACGAGATTTTCTTTAAATCATCGCTGTCACAATACTTGAGTAAGGGAAGAAAAACAGTGTAGGCCTACTCTAAATAAATGAGTTAAAGCTGGGATAGAGTAATAAACGAGATTGTTGAATCAATGTTATAACGTATAACCCCCACGAGTAAAGGGAGTTAAACGATGTACTTCGATTTGCCAAGAAAAGGAGATAAATAAAAGAATCACATTGTTTCTTTCTGGTATCACAGCAGTTACATCCCATGAATAAAGGGAGCTAAGTTTTATGAAACTCTTTAATTTAATGATGTATAAATTGAAATACAATATTTCTTCTTCCATCCTATTCGAATTGTTGGAGGGTTTAACCCATATTTTAGGGTCAATTCAGATGCTAAAATGTACTGATAGAATAATAGATTTACATTATATTATCAATACGTTTCTATTTTTGCAATACATTCAAAATGTATGACGATTTCTATGTTATACATAGTTGTTGTTTCATAGTATATTAATCAAACGCAACATTGTTTACCTCTCCTTCATATTAACAAATTATGTTTACTGTTTGACTTTTTCCTACTCCTTCCCTAACCATATCCTGCTGACATAATTTATCAATGACCTCTTAATTTGATTTTAAACTGCTCAAACTACAATTTTTACAACGGTATTGTCTAACAGTTGTCATCAACTTATTAATTTTACATAGAATGAGTGTGACATGTGTCTCACTTTAAAGAAGCTTTTCAAGTCGATATCCCTCCGAGGTATAATAAACTCGTCCAGGTCGTGACTCATGACGTAGCTGTAACCAGACATCCTCTGACGACACTCCAGTACCACCAAAGACTCATCGTGGTGAAACTAAAAAATGCGGAAAATATCCAATTAAAAAAATATATCCAAGACGATAGGATCAAATCTATAATTCTCCCCATTTTATTCAGTAAATGTAATTTCATTGATAGTAAGGATTCCAAACATATAATTCACCACTGTACCCAATGGATCTTGAAATGAAATCCAGGTTAGGAACTACTTTAAAATTTAAGAGGTTGGTTATTCACAGTGCCAACTAGGATTTTCTTAGAGTTATATGTAAGTGTGAAGTTTAAGGGATAGGATTTTATGTTTCAGATTTGGGTTTTAGGCTTAGGTGAGCGTTTTAGGTTTTAGTTTTTAGGATTAGGGTTAAATTTTAGGTTTGGGATCGTCTAAGAACTCAGTGTTCTGGTCAGTGTGTTTTTTAAACCGGTCTTTTTCATTATTAAAATGCTGAAACCTCGAATGTAACTTTTATGTGACTCTTGAGTTTACATGTAATTCATAAAGGTGGTTTGGGGTCGTCGAAAATCTGATAAAGATAACTAAAAAAAAACTTTAAAATGATTTTTATACATGACTCCTTTGACGGTTGAATAATGTTTGTGATGGTGTGAGCTTTTTTTTTCAGTTCTGTGTTCCGATAACGCATTGAACGTTGTGTGAGTAGGCTAAGGTTATTAATCCTAAACTAACACTTTTAATAAAAAATAAAGTTTTGTCTTTGTGGTTGGTAAATATATAATGGACTCTGTACTACTTTACCTGGTGGCTTCTTTTGTCCTTCTCTAGTAATGTCCTATTCACTGGTTGTCCTGGCAGCTCGTACGGCTGTAAATCCAGAAATCCTAAGTTCTGATAGTACTTGAACACCCTGGTCAAATTCTCCGGGTTCCCCATATCAAACAGAAGAACCTTGTCCACGCCTAGGATCCGCTGAAGCTCAAACCACTCTATGACCTTCTCGGGGTCAAGGCCGCCGCTGTGGGCGATCTTCCCGCATACGGCTAGACCACCGGGGACCTGGGGAGGTGTGTGCACCGGGACGTAATCCGCCAGGTCGGTGGAGCAGGGGGACGATACTGACTTAAGCGTGGCGTGGCTGGGGACCTGTCCGATCTCCGGCACCGGGCACAGGTACTGTCTGGCTCTGTAGTACCCGGGCGTGAAGTACTCGTGGATTCGGGCCAGGAACGTCACGTCCAGTGTGTGATAGAAGAAGTACTCCTCCGCCCGGGTCGTGTAGAGACGGGCGCCGTCTAGGACGAGGCAACAGTCCAGGGCGCTACGGCTGCCGTCTAACGTGGTGATAACGACACCGATTGCCCCGCTCTGTGGCTGGTGGTAGTTTGCCGTGGCTGAGTACATGTACAACTCCTGGTCCCTGGAGCGTACAAAGTACACAGAGCTGGACAATGGGCGAGGCAGAGAATGAGGGTTCCATTTTGTGTAGTGCCCAACCTAGAACATTAAACGTTCATTTAAATTGATTTGAACGCTGTTATCATACATTAAACAAATACAAAACAACAACAAAAACATACAAATAAATAATCGAACAGACAATCAAGTGAACAATCAAACAAACATACGATCAAAGAAACAATCAAACAATGATACGATCAAAAAAAAAATAATACGATCGAAGAAACAATCATACGATCGAAGAAACAATCATACGATCAAAGAAAAAATCATACGATCAAAGAAAAAATCAAACAATCATACGATCAAAGAAATAATCAAACAATCGTACGATCAAAGAAACAATCATACGATCAAAGAAACAATCATACGATCAAAGAAAAAATAATACGATCAAAGAAACAATCATACGATCAAAGAAACAATAAAACAATCATACGATCAAAGAAACAATCATACGATCAAAGAAACAAGCATACGATTAAAAAAACAATCATACGATCAAAGAAACAATCATACGATCAAAGAAACAATCATACGATCAAAGAAACAATAAAACAATCATACGATCAAAGAAACAATCATACGATCAAAGAAACAATCAAACGATCAAAGAAACAATCATACGATCAAAGAAACAATCATACGATCAAAGAAACAATCATACGATCAAAGAAACAATCATACGATCAAAGAAACAATAAAACAATCATACGATCAAAGAAACAATCATACGATCAAAGAAACAAGCATACGATTAAAAAAACAATCATACGATCAAATAAACAATCATACGATCAAAGAAACAATCATACGATCAAAGAAACAAGCATACGATTAAAAAACAATCATACGATCAAATAAACAATCATACAATCAAAGAAACAATCATACGATCAAAGAAACAATCATACGATCGAAGAAACAATCATAAGATCAAAGAAAAAATCAAACAATCATACGATCAAAGAAATAATCAAACAATCGTACGATCAAAGAAACAATCATACGAGCAAAGAAACAATCATACGATCAAAGAAACAATCATACGATCAAAGAAACAATCATACGATCAAAGAAACAATAAAAAAAATCATACGATCAAAGAAACAATCATACGATCAAAGAAACAAGCATACGATTAAAAAAACAATCATACGATCAAATAAACAATCATACGATCAAAGAAACAATCATACGATCAAAGAAACAATCATACGATCAAAGAAACAATCATACGATCAAAGAAACAATCACACGATCAAAGAAACAATCACACGATCAAAGAAACAATCATACGATCAAAGAAACAATAAAACAATCATACGATCAAAGAAACATTCACACGATCAAAGAAACAATCATACGATCAAAGAAACAATAAAACAATCATACGATCAAAGAAACAATCATACGATCAAAGAAACAAGCATACGATTAAAAAAAACAATCATACGATCAAATAAACAATCATACGATCAAAGAAACAATCATACGATCAAAGAAACAATCATACGATCAAAGAAACAATCATACGATCAAAAAAACAATCATACGATCAAAGAAACAATCATACGATCAAAGAAACAATCATACGATCAAAGAAACAATCATACGATCAAAGAAACAATCATACGATCAAATAAACAATCATACGATCAAAGAAACAATCATACGATCAAAGAAACAATCATACGATCAAAGAAACAATCATACGATCAAAGAAACAATCATACGATCAAAGAAACAATCATACGATCAAAGAAACAAGCATACGATTAAAAAAACAATCATACGATCAAATAAACAATCATACGATCAAATAAACAATCATACGATCAAAGAAACAATCACACGATCAAAGAAACAATCATACGATCAAAGAAACAATCATACGATCAAAGAAAAAATCAAACAATCATACGATCAAAGAAATAATCAAATACTCGTACGATTAAATAAACAATCATACGATCAAAGAAAAAATAATACGATCAGAGAAACAATCATACGAGTAAAGAAACAATCATACGATCAAAGAAACAATCAAACGATCAAAGAAAGAATCATACGATCAAAGAAACAATCATACGATCAAAGAAACAATCATACGATCAAAGAAACAATCATACGATCAAAGAAACAATCATACGATCAAAGAAACAATCATACGATCAAAGAAACAATCATACGATCAAAGAAACAATCATACGATCAAAGAAACAATCATACGATCAAAGAAACAATCAAACGATCAAAGAAAGAATCATACGATCAAAGAAACAATCATACGATCAAAGAAAAAATAATACGATCAAAGAAACAATCATACGAGTAAAGAAACAATCATACGATTAAAGAAAAAAAAATACGATCAAAGAAACAATCATACGAGTAAAGAAACAATCATACGATCAAAGAAAAAATGATACGATCAAAGAAACAATCATACGAGTAAAGAAACAATCATACGATCAAAGAAAAAATAATACGATCAAAGAAACAATCAAACGAGTAAAGAAACAATCATACGATCAAAGAAAAAATAATACGATCAAAGAAACAATCATACGAGTAAAGAAACAATCATACGATCAAAGAAATTATCAAACAATCATACGATCAAAGAAACAATCATACGATAAAAGAAACAATCAAACGATCAAAGAAAGAATCATACGATCAAAGAAACAATCAAACGATCAAAGAAAGAATCATGCGATCAAGAAACAATCATACGATCAAAGAAAAAATAATACGATCAGAGAAACAATCATACGAGTAAAGAAACAATCATACGATCAAAGAAAAAATAATCATACGATCAAAGAAACAATCATACGATCAAAGAAACAATAAAACAATCATACGATCAAAGAAACAATCACACGATCAAAGAAACAATCATACGATCAAAGAAACAATAAAACAATCATACGATCAAAGAAACAATCATACGATCAAAGAAACAAGCATACGATTAAAAAAACAATCATACGATCAAATAAACAATCATACGATCAAAGAAACAATCATACGATCAAAGAAACAATCATACGATCAAAGAAACAATCATACGATCAAAGAAACAAACATACGATCAAAGAAACAATCATACGATCAAAGAAACAATCATACGATCAAAGAAACAATCATACGATCAAAGAAACAATAAAACAATCATACGATCAAAGAAACAATCACACGATCAAAGAAACAATCATACGATCAAAGAAACAATAAAACAATCCTACGATCAAAGAAACAATCATACGATCAAAGAAACAAGCATACGATTAAAAAAACAATCATACGATCAAATAAACAATCATACGATCAAAGAAACAATCATACGATCAAAGAAACAATCATACGATCAAAGAAACAATCATACGATCAAAGAAACAATCATACGATCAAAGAAACAATCATACGATCAAAGAAAAAATCAAACAATCATACGATCAAAGAAATAATCAAATACTCGTACGATTAAAGAAACAATCATACGATCAAAGAAAAAATAATACGATCAGAGAAACAATCATACGAGTAAAGAAACAATCATACGATCAAAGAAACAATCAAACGATCAAAGAAAGAATCATACGATCAAAGAAACAATCATACCATCAAAGAAACAATCATACGATCAAAGAAACAATCATACGATCAAAGAAACAATCATACGATCAAAGAAACAATCATACGATCAAAGAAACAATCATACGATCAAAGAAACAATCATACTATCAAAGAAACAATCAAACGATCAAAGAAACAATCAAACGATCAAAGAAAGAATCATACGATCAAAGAAACAATCATACGATCAAAGAAAAAATAATACGACCAAAGAAACAATCATACGAGTAAAGAAACAATCATACGATCAAAGAAAAAATAATACGATCAAAGAAACAATCATACGACTAAAGAAACAATCATACAATCAAAGAAATTATCAAACAATCATACGATCAAAGAAACAATCATACGATCAAAGAAACAATCAAACGATCAAAGAAAGAATCATACGATCAAAGAAACAATCAAACGATCAAAGAAAGAATCATACGATCAAAGAAACAATCATACGATCAAAGAAAAAATAATACGATCATAGAAACAATCATACGAGTAAAGAAACAATCATACGATCAAAGAAAAAATAATACGATCAAAGAAACAATCATACGAGTAAAGAAACAATCATACGATCAAAGAAACAATCATACGATCAAAGAAACAATCATACGATCAAAGAAACAATCATACGAGTAAAGAAACAATCTTATGAGTAATGAAACAATCACTCGATCAAAGAAACAATCATACGATCAAAGAAACAATCATACGATCAAAGAAAAAATCATACGATCAAAGAAACAATCTTATGAGTAATGAAACAATCACTCGATCAAAGAAACAATCATACGATCAAAGAAACAATCATACGATCAAAGAAAGAATCATACGATCAAAGAAACAATCATACGATCAAAGAAACAATCATACGATCAAAGAAACAATCATACCATCAAAGAAACAATCATACCATCAAAGAAACAAACAATCATACTATCAAAGAAACAATCATACGATCAAAGAAACAATCATACGAGTAAAGAAACAATCATACGATCAAAGAAATTATCAAACAATCATACGATCAAAGAAACAATCATACGATCAAAGAAACAATCAAACGATCAAAGAAAGAATCATACGATCAAAGAAACAATCAAACGATTAAAGAAAGAATCATACGATCAAAGAAACAATCATACGATCAAAGAAAAAATAATACGATCAGAGAAACAATCATACGAGTAAAGAAACAATCATACGATCAAAGAAAAAATAATACGATCAAAGAAACAATCAACGAGTAAAGAAACAATCATACGATCAAAGAAACAATCATACGATCAAAGAAACAATCATACGATCAAAGAAACAATCATACGAGTAAAGAAACAATCTTATGAGTAATGAAACAATCACTCGATCAAAGAAACAATCATACGATCAAAGAAACAATCATACGATCAAAGAAAAAATCATACGATCAAAGAAACAATCTTATGAGTAATGAAACAATCACTCGATCAAAGACACAATCATACGATCAAAGAAACAATCATACGATCAAAGAAAGAATCATACGATCAAAGAAACAATCATACGATCAAAGAAACAATCATACGATCAAAGAAACAATCATACCATCAAAGAAACAATCATACCATCAAAGAAACAAACAATCATACTATCAAAGAAACAATCATACGATCAAAGAAACAATCATACGATCAAAGAAACAATCTTACGATCAAAGAAAGAATCATACGATCAAAGAAAGAATCATACGATCAAAGAAACAATCATACGATCAAAGAAACAATCATACGATCAAAGAAACAATCATACCATCAAAGAAACAAACAATCATACTATCAAAGAAACAATCATACTATCAAAGAAACAATCATACGATCAAAGAAATAATCAAATACTCGTACGATTAAAGAAACAATCATACGATCAAAGAAAAAATAATACGATCAAAGAAACAATCATACGAGTAAAGAAACAATCATACGATCAAAGAAACAATCAAACAATCAAAGAAACAATCATACGATCAAAGAAACAATCATACCATCAAAGAAACAATCATACGATCAAAGAAACAATCATACGATCAAAGAAACAATCATACGATCAAAGAAACAATCATACGATCAAAGAAACAATCATACGATCAAAGAAACAATCATACTATCAAAGAAACAATCAAACGATCAAAGAAACAATCAAACGATCAAAGAAAGAATCATACGATCAAAGAAACAATCATACGATCAAAGAAAAAATAATACGATCAAAGAAACAATCATACGAGTAAAGAAACAATCATACGATCAAAGAAAAAATAATACGATCAAAGAAACAATCATACGAGTAAAGAAACAATCATACAATCAAAGAAATTATCAAACAATCATACGATCAAAGAAACAATCATACGATCAAAGAAACAATCAAACGATCAAAGAAAGAATCATACGATCAAAGAAACAATCAAACGATCAAAGAAAGAATCATACGATCAAAGAAACAATCATACGATCAAAGAAAAAATAATACGATCATAGAAACAATCATACGAGTAAAGAAACAATCATACGATCAAAGAAAAAATAATACGATCAAAGAAACAATCATACGAGTAAAGAAACAATCATACGATCAAAGAAACAATCATACGATCAAAGAAACAATCATACGATCAAAGAAACAATCATACGAGTAAAGAAACAATCTTATGAGTAATGAAACAATCACTCGATCAAAGAAACAATCATACGATCAAAGAAACAATCATACGATCAAAGAAAAAATCATACGATCAAAGAAACAATCTTATGAGTAATGAAACAATCACTCGATCAAAGAAACAATCATACGATCAAAGAAACAATCATACGATCAAAGAAAGAATCATACGATCAAAGAAACAATCATACGATCAAAGAAACAATCATACGATCAAAGAAACAATCATACCATCAAAGAAACAATCATACCATCAAAGAAACAAACAATCATACTATCAAAGAAACAATCATACGATCAAAGAAACAATCATACGAGTAAAGAAACAATCATACGATCAAAGAAATTATCAAACAATCATACGATCAAAGAAACAATCATACGATCAAAGAAACAATCAAACGATCAAAGAAAGAATCATACGATCAAAGAAACAATCAAACGATTAAAGAAAGAATCATACGATCAAAGAAACAATCATACGATCAAAGAAAAAATAATACGATCAGAGAAACAATCATACGAGTAAAGAAACAATCATACGATCAAAGAAAAAATAATACGATCAAAGAAACAATCAACGAGTAAAGAAACAATCATACGATCAAAGAAACAATCATACGATCAAAGAAACAATCATACGATCAAAGAAACAATCATACGAGTAAAGAAACAATCTTATGAGTAATGAAACAATCACTCGATCAAAGAAACAATCATACGATCAAAGAAACAATCATACGATCAAAGAAAAAATCATACGATCAAAGAAACAATCTTATGAGTAATGAAACAATCACTCGATCAAAGACACAATCATACGATCAAAGAAACAATCATACGATCAAAGAAAGAATCATACGATCAAAGAAACAATCATACGATCAAAGAAACAATCATACGATCAAAGAAACAATCATACCATCAAAGAAACAATCATACCATCAAAGAAACAAACAATCATACTATCAAAGAAACAATCATACGATCAAAGAAACAATCATACGATCAAAGAAACAATCTTACGATCAAAGAAAGAATCATACGATCAAAGAAAGAATCATACGATCAAAGAAACAATCATACGATCAAAGAAACAATCATACGATCAAAGAAACAATCATACCATCAAAGAAACAAACAATCATACTATCAAAGAAACAATCATACTATCAAAGAAACAATCATACGATCAAAGAAACAATCATACTATGAAAAAAAAGCAATTAAACAATTTTACGATCAAAGAAACAATCATACTATGAAAAAAAAAGCAATCAAACAATCTTACGATCAAAGAAACAATCAAACAATCATACGATCAAAAAAACAATCAAACAATCATACGATCAAAGAAAAAATCATACAATCACATGATCAAAGAAACAATCAAACATTCATATGATCAAAGAAATAATCAAACAATCACGAGATCACGTGATCAAATAAATAAACAATCATACGATCAAAGGAACAATGAAACAATCACGTGATCAAATTAGCAATCAAATATTTATACGACGAATTCCAACAATCAATCATACATTGAAAAAAAAATATTTAACATTTAAACGATTAAACTATTATACAGTTAACCAATAAACAACCAATCAAACAGAAAGAAACCAAAACGAAAGA